>APFE030912455.1:43556-105256 GCA_000404065.3 Pinus taeda | reverse complement strand
TCTCCAATGGAAACCCACTCTGAATGCTGCTCCAGAATTAAAATGGACATAACTCGGCCAATATAACTCAGAATATTTATTATAACCTATTTTTAGAAGCAGAATGACCATTTTGTATCTTCCCATGTGATGGAAATCCTTATCTGGGCACTCTGAGATCTCAGATTCGCACTGCAACAGTTCCGCCGTCACAAAAATTATGATAAAATAGCTGATTTTAAATCAACGATATCTCCCACATTCGAACTCCGATTCGACCCTTTTTTTTTTTAAATTGGGTGATTTTTTGAGAGGAATCCAGATCTATAATTAGATTTTGTAGAGATTGCACCAGGACGTCTAGATCTGTTCCGCAAACTTGCTGCCCCGAAAAATTATCTACAACCCCACTGATTTTTAAATCAGCGATATCTCCTTCATCCGGACTCTGATTTGACCGATTTTTTTTTTGAAATCGGCTATTTTTTCACAAAGAATACATATATGCAATTAGATTTTGCAAATATTGCACCAAAACCTACAGATATGATCTGCAAACTCGCCACCCTTGAAATCCTGCAAAAAGTAAAAAAAAAAAAATTCTCCACTTTTGTGCCCAAGAAAGTGCTTTGATACCAATTGTTGTAGCTCTGACCTGGAAATACTATAGATATGATATGAAAATATAAGATAATGCAAATAAACCCAGAAATAATGTGAAATGACTCTTTATTGATATCAAACCCTTATGGTAGGCAACACCATACATTCACTCCTTAAGGAAGGAGAACACTCCAAAAGCCATATGCTTGCTCATACAATAATTCTTGACACTCTATTTCTTGACATCTCCATGTGGAGTCTCTAGCCTCTATATAGGCCTCATACATGTAATACCATGGATAATTACCATGGTTCCTTCATACCATCCACTAATACCATGGGCCCATTACATTATTACTAACTACTTGTGGTCCCTTACATGATATGGGTTAACCACCTTATTTATTACTATGGCCCATCCCATTATTACATTATTACCTTGGGTACCTCCCTAGGTACCCCATATTATCCCCCTAGGTATATAACCCCAGAGATTTTTAAATCAGCGATATCTCCTTCATCCGGACTCCGATTCGACCGATTTTTTTTGAAATCGGGTATTTTTTCACATAGAATCCAGATCTGCAATTATATTTTGCAGATCTTGCACCCAAATGTACAGATCTGATCTGCAAACTCGCCACCCCCGAAATCCTGCAAAAAATTAAAATAATTCCACTTTTTTGCCCAAGAAAGTGCTCTAATACCAATTGTTGTAGATCTAACTCGAAAATATTATAGATCTGATATGAAAATATAAGACAATAGAAATAAACCCATGAAATAAGATAGAAATGCTTCTTTATTATCAAACCCTTAAGGTAGGTTAACACCATACATTCACTCCTTAAGGAAGGAGAACGCTCCACAAGCCATATGCTTGTACATACAATAATCCTTGACTATACCTTGACATGGAGTCTCATTATCCCCCCTAGGTATATAACACTAACACCCTCCCATACTACTTCGGGTGAGACCATAGTCCACGCTCTGGGGACTGTTGTCGAAGGCTAGTAGTACTGAGATTTGTTTGGCTAAATCACCTTTGAACCTGGGCCAGGCCTCTACAAGCCAACAAATGGTTCCACTGCTAGGACTAGGATGTGCATAAGGGATGTCTAATGTCGTGTCACTGTAATCCAACCAAGAAATAAATTGAAGGGTGGTTGGACAAGAAGATTCACAAGTTCGCGGTGTAGGAAAACAGGAATCTGCGAGTATCTAAGGAACAGTGGTTGGAGCCTACTTATATATAGAAATCCAAGAAATTTTCTTTGCATCCTTTCCTTCTGAGCTTTATGAGTGGATCGTGAAGATAGCAGACAGTTAGGGAAGGTGTAGGCTCGACAAACCAATTGTGTGGACTCCAGAATTAGTGCGCAGACTAGAAGCATAAGGAGATAAGATCGAGTGAGCTGTGGACCATTGGCTCGATCGAATATAGGAGGATTTATCACTGAGTTCACGGTAGATACGACCATCAGCTATAGTGAGGCGAAACGCCGCTTCCTTGAAGGACCGCAAAGTAAGTATATTAAATCTTTGAACACTTGGATTAAGATGCTATTGTGTGAAAAGTAGGTTATGCGAATAAATTAATGTTTGGGACTACGCGAAGTGGGAAGATCTACGGAAACGGAAGTAGTGAAGAATTAGAAACTAGTCCCTTAATTTCACCCTTGCAGGAAAGTGAGGAAGAGCTCGCGAAAGTTTATTCGAGAAGCGCAGTCAGTCTGATAAGGAAACAAATTTCGCGCTTACCACTTCCACATATATCACCACCTGCCTCACCATCTTCACCTCCATCTCCACCCACCCCACCTCTGCCACCACCATAGTTCAGTATGGCGAGTGCGATCAAACTGCCGGTATTTAGAGGAGTAGGGAATGAAGATCCAAACCAATTTTGGTTCGTGGTAAGGGCAGTATGGGAAGCACAAGGAGTCATGGATGACAATATAAAGAAGGCTACACTGGTAAGCACATTGCAAGATTGCGCATTAACATGGTACATTAAGCATTCGAATGACCATCCAAACGCAGGGATTGCAGAAATCTAGGCCGCGCTGAATAGGGAACTTAGCAGGCCAATGTCAGAGACATAATAAATTATCAGGTTTAAGGAGATTGCGATGATTCTAGGCGAGACTCCATGCGATTTGGATCATAGACTGAAGAGTATGATTCATGAAGCCAACATGACTTTGACAGATGGAAAATGCCGCCCAGTGTTTGTAGTGTCACTAACACCACATTTAAGGACGACGCTATCACAACAAAAGATTTGCACCTAGGCCGAAGCTTTGGAGATGGTAATGAGATTGCATGAGACCCATATGCAAGATCCTAGTCTGGGAGTCCAACAAATCCACGCGCAACTACAAAATTTGTTTGGAAATGCAGAGTTTGAAACAGGACAAGACACCTTGGCCAGAAGCGCACGAGGAGGTATGGTGCATAAAATGCAAAGGTCAGGGGTATGACAAGGACCATTGTCCAGTTTTTGCTAATTACTTGGTGGGAGGAGGGATGATGCCGTGAAGACCTGAGGCACAATCAGGACCAAGCGTAGTGCCTACACTATGGTGCGCGATTTGTCATATGGGAGGAAAAAACACTACAGATAATGGTCATCTATTGCAAAAGTATACGTAGATGTCCCAACAATTGTTTTGTAATTTGTGTAGGTCAGTAGACCATGATGAATGCACCTACAGAAGCTACGAAATAATGATGGATCAGACTCCTACCTATGAGGTACAGACCGAAACGTGAGCTCTCGACCCAAATGCAGGAATGGCATGCACTAGATTTTAGGGGCACAGACAAGGTCGAGGTGGAATGGGACCAGGAAGGGGACACAGACAACTAATTTGTTGCAATTGCAGAGGGCCAAGAAACTATGCACGTGATTGTACAAATCTGACGAGAACATCATGTTTGTACTGTGCTCAGTTTGATCATGAGGCAGAAGACTACCCTACATTGATAGCGAAGCTGCGTGAAAAAGGGGTACTCCAGCCTTCCGCAACTCAGAATTTGCAAATGATGATGTCTGAGCCACGCGAAGAGGACCAGAATATAAAGATAGTGCTCAGAGGTGGTATCACGACATGAGGTGACAAAGGTAAGCATCCTAAAGAAAGTGTGTGGGTTCGCAAGGCTCCTACAAAGGAACCTAAATTTGATTTGGAGCGTGCGAAGGAACATTGGTGGAAGCTAAGAAGAGCTTCACGGAGGCCTCCACTTCAGGTAGTAAGGATCAACTAGAACCATGGATGGATCCTTTAATGCTCACTACCTTTATTGAGACATGCATGAAACTACTACATGACAGCAAGGCTGTAAAAGGACTACATGAACTTATCACTAAGTGCGTGGGGTAAGGAGAACTGCGCGTGGTCTTGAATCTTGGAAAGAATGCATTGTGCACAGGAAGGGAAATGAGATTTACTGCACAAAATGGAGAGTATGAAATGGATCAGGTAATTCTGGATCTCAGATCGGACGCGAATGTACTACCAAAAAAAACATGGGAACGCATGGGGAGACCCACACTACAATGGTCTCCTATCCAATTACGAATGGTGAACCAACAAAAGATCTTACCCATGGGAAGATTGCAAGGAGTAACAATGGATATTGAAGGTTTGAGCACGTTGGTGGATTTCGAAGTAATAGAGATTGTCGATGATAACAATCCCTATCTTGCGCTAATGGGCATAGACTGGGCCACTGATATGAACGGATTCATAAATATAAAGAAGCGCAAAATGATTTTTGAGAAAAAGTCACTACGCGTAGTAGTACTGCTAGATCCAGCAGAAGGGGCACGCTACACAAAGCTAGTGCGCGACAATGAGAGCGACGACAAGCTAGACTGTATCTACAAAATAACCACTTGGGAACAGGATTGGGTGAATCCTACAACGGATTACCTGATTTCAAGGTAGTGCGAAAGCTCCTGCACATCAAATTCAGATGAGGAAACAAAATGATGGCAGAACCAATTACACGAGGTAACCACCTTAAATTGAAACATGATGGTTAGATCACTGCACTGCGTGAAAACGGAGGTAAGGGATCTGCCTATGTATGACGAGTTGATAGTGGTAGATGAATTCCTAAACAAATTTGAAAGCGCAGTACCAGAAAAATAGTAGTTCGATGCTCTGAAATGCGCATTGTGCATGATGCCTGCAAGGTGGTGGGGTACACATCAGAAAAGTTTTGAGGACTAGCGCAGATGCAGAGGGATGATGGGCCTACAATTTGGGAAGCTGCAAATGCAGCTAGTAGACAAGTATGATGGATGGGATGATCCACTTACACACCTCACGAAATGGACCAAGGTCCACGAGGAAGAGCCACAACCTAAATGGTACATTTATTCTGTCATACCCTAGATGTCATACCCATGGATTGGTATACTGAGACGGAGCTCCGCCATGGTAAGAGAAAATGGGATATCTTGTGCGAGGGATTTCTTTTAACTTTCATGTTTGAAGATTGTTGGTGGGATACAATTGATGATGCACTACAGGCAATAAAAGCAGCTATCTTCAAAATACCCCATGGGCCAATGGAGGTACTTCAGCTAGAATGGGTGACACAACTGAGCTGTGTGCTGGAATGTTACAATGTAAATGTTGAGGACAATGATGAGGACCAATGAAATATTAACATTCTAGAAACGGAAGGTTGTCTCAAGGTTTGAGGACCATCAATTAAGGATATCGACATCACCGCGCCACTAAAAATGAAGCAGTTAAACATTAGAATGGAGGTGGAGCTGAAGTACGCAACGCTTGGGGACTAGTGGGATGATGCCATGGTGGATAAGGTCGGTGAGTTACTTCGTGAATACCAAGACTTGTTCCCAACCAAAATTACGCACTTAAAAGGGATCGTTGGCGATTTAGGGATGATGAAGATCACCTTGAAAACTGACACAAAGACGGTTAAGCAGTGACCTTACTGCTTGAATCTGAAATATAAGGAAAAGGTCCATGAAGAATTAGACAAGATGCTCGTAGCTGGAATGATTGAGTGGTGGAAGAATTCAACTGGGTGAGTCCTATGGTAGTATAGGAGAAAAAGCAGAAGGACGAAATAAGAATATGTGTGGACCTTAGGAAGATGAATGACGCCTGTGTACACGATCCATTCCCGACACCATTCACAGATGAAGTACTGGAGAATGTTGGCAGTCAGGAAGCATAATCATTCACAGATGGGCTCTCAGGGTACCATCAGATCAAGATCGTGCTGGAAGACAGGAGCAAAACAATGTTCACAACAGAATGGGGCTGCTTTCAATACATCGTTATGCCATTTGGACTGAAGAACATGCCAGCCATCTTTTCGTGCATCGTTGTGGCTATGTTCAAAGAATACATCCACAAGTTCTTGGAGGTCTATCTGGATAATTGGACTGTGTTTGGATTAGTTAAGCATCATGTAGCAAGCTTACGCTTGATGCTGGATACTTTTCGCCGTCACCAGATTGCGCTGAACCTTAAGAAGTGCACATTCCTCATTTCCTTTGGAAACCTGCTGGGGTACATGGTATGCAAAAAAGGACTGATGGTGGACCCTGCAAAGATTGCCATTATTTTAAACTTGGAAGGACCCTGAAGTGTTAAACAATTGCATGCTACCTTGGGACACACCAGATACTATAGGAAATTCATCAAAAGTTATGCCCAAATATCAACGCCGATGGAAAAGCTATTGAAAAAGGATGTTACATATTGATGGAATGATGATTGCATGAAGAGTTTGGGTGTCCTGAAGGGGAAACTGGCCTCCGCTCCAATCCTGGTCTTCCCAAAATAGGATGTGGAATTTCATTTACATGTTGATGCGTCATGTATTACATTGGGAGTAGTACTCACACAAGAGGGCGTGGAGGGTGTGGATCACTCGATCACATTTGCAAGTTGGAGATTGTCCAAAGTAGAAAATAACTATTCCAGCACTGAGTGCGAGGGGTTAGCGGTGGTGTACGTGCTCCAAAAATATCGACACTATTTACTTGGAGGACATTTCAAGATGTATATCGACCATTCCGCGTTGAAATACCTGGTCAATAAGCCCGTGTAGGTGGGTGCATATGCAGATGGCTCTTATTGTTCCAAGAATATGATTTGGAGGTCATATTCAAGCCGGGATGCCTGAACGCAGGACCAGATCAATTGTCATGAATTGAGACGGGTGAGGAACCCATGAATTTGGAGGAGGGACTACTTGATGCACAACTCTTTGTAGTGCACATCGCGGATAGACACTTCGAAGATATAATCCATTTTCTGACAATAGGGACTGCACCGAAGGAATACTCAGTCCAATAGAAAAAGGAAATGGTGGTGCATGCGGTAGACTTTTTGGCCATCGCGGGGCACCTATACAAAATGGGAAATGATGAGATATTGCGAAGATACGTACCTGAATTTGAACGAGGTCAGATCCTCGTAGAAGCACATGGGGGTGTTGCAGGAGGACACTATGCAGGATGCGTGACCGCACAAAAGATTCTTCGGGTAGGGTTATGGTAGCCAACCCTGCACCAGGATTCGAAAGCACATTGTAAGGTATGCGATATATGTCAAAGGACTGAAAAAACATCGCGGAGGGATGAGATGCCGTTAAATCCATCAATGACACTGGAACCATTTGAAAAATGGGTAATCGACTTCGTGGTACCGATCAAACCTCAGGGAAAGAGGGCATGCGCTACATCATCACTGTGATAGAGTACCTGACATGATGGCAGAAGCACAGCCAGTCAAAGACTGCACGACCACTATGGTTGCAAAGTTTTTGTTTGAAGACGTGTTGACCTGATTTGGCTGTCCAAAAATATTAATGAGTGATCATGGAACACATTTCCTGAATGAAACCATTAGCACGCTCACAAAATAATTCCAAGTGTATCATCAGAAAATTACACTATACCACCCACAAGCTAATGGGACAATACAGGCATTCAACAAAATACTAGAGACTGCATTGACTAAGGTGTGCAATGCGCAGGGAAACGATTGGGACCTGCGCGTACCTACTGTGCTATGGGCTTACAGGACAAAGTGCAAGAAATTGACGGGACAAACACCTTTGCGGTTAGTTTATGGTGTGGAAGCTATCATGCTGATGGAATACATCATACTTAGTCTGCGAATAGCAGCGCTCACAGGGATGACAGAACACGAAGCTCTGGAGGAAAGTCTTGCACAATTGGAAGAACTCGAGGAGGAATGGTTTTTGGCTAGATTTCATTAGAAAGTACAAAAGCAGCGTAAAAAAGCCTTGTATGACCATCATATCAAGCTGCGTACCTTCTAGGTAAATGACTAGTGCTGCTATATGACAGTAGGTTTGAAAAATTTCTAGGAACATTCAGAATGCACTGGCTGGGACCATACGTGGTTAAGGAGGTCACAGACAGAGGCGTGGTCTAGCTAGTCAAAATAAATGGAAAACCCTTCCCAGGAAAAGTAAACGGCAACTGCTTGAAGCCCTACATGGGTGGGCTGACTACCTGATTATATGGCCAAAGCACAGTCTTCATGACCTAAGGAGCCAAACAAAGGCATGGGACTGTAAACATACCCAATGGATGCTAGTATAGATGTAAGGACACAATTCAGACACGGAGGAACGAATGCAACAGGTACAACAAGCAACAACTCATTGCGCGACAGACATCAGCACCATACAGGAATAGTTGGAGGGACTCCGCACCAAGATTTACGCGCCAACAGAGTGACTCGAGGGCTAGTCAAAATGTTTGTGTTGGGGGACTATTGGGCATGGAATCCCCCCACAACATGTTTTGGGGCTCAAAGCCAAAGTTTTGAGTAATATTGTTATAAAGACTTCACGAATTGCAGGCGCGGAGCACAAAGTGTATGTTAGAGTCATAGGATTGTCTACCTTAAGTTTTGAATGTAGTGTTGGCCTACCTATGGTCCGTGAACCATGGGATTGTATATATAGAGTGAGGCTCTAAATTGTAAAGTAGTTAAGAAAAAAGTAAGTTGACAAACGGATGGGGTCAAGAAGATAGCGAGCATAGAGCAAGAGTCTAGTATCTTGGGTCATAGTAGTAGGAAGAGGCTTTGCAGTTGAGTGCGCAAAGGCCTAGTAGAGTCCGCAGCTGAGTGTGCAGACCCCTGCAACTGAGTGCACAGGGTAGAGTCAGATCTATAACCAGCAAAATAGATAATAAAGAGAAGTTTGATTCCAAATCTTGTGTATCTGTTTTGAGTTATTATATTGTTGATATCTTTTACAATTATACTGTTTCATTTATCACGCACACTGGTATGAATGGTGAACATTGTTAAGTATAACTAAACACTTGCAGATAAGCTAAGCGAGTAAATAATATTGGGTTAATAGTGAGGGATTGGGTACTAACATGGATCGAGCCCCGAGTAGGACTGCGTGAAGGCAACATCACAGGCTGCGAGATACTGATAGGTGTGCATAACAACATGCGCACAGGGTCAAACCACGGACCACCAAAAATCATCAGACATCTCTAGGGTGTGGAAACTTGGTTCTAGCACCCTCCCATACTACTTCGGGTGAGACCTCAGTCCACGCTTCACGGAATGTTGCTGAAAGGGCCAGTATTACCAGGATTTGTTTGGATAAATCACCTCTGAACTTGGGTTAGGCCCCTACAAGCCAACATCATTTTTGAGGGCACACACTTGGGACAGGTTCCTACCTTAAAATTTTAATATTGGGATCTTGTTGACCATAAGAAGTTCCTTCACCTAGAGACTACACAACTTATGAAGCTTAAGCAAAACACCACAGTGCGAGTTACCGAATTAGAGCTGCGAAAGTGGTTCCATGGAGTGGAAAAGGCAAGGCTACTTAACCTGCTCTGGGTGTTGCATTTCCACTGCGCCCCAATAACAAATTTCGTCATCAGGTAGCTACTCTTCCTAGTGCATGGTGGGTGTTTGTTGCTAGAGGAGCCCATCTCCATCACGGACCGCTTGATTCACTGCATTACCTGACTTCCATGTATAGGAGAGGACCTCACAACTATCTTGGAGGGGAAAAACAGTGACCTAGTCATCACAGAGGCCATGAAGAAGAAGTATAAATTGGAAAAGAAAAAGAGGGGCTACGTCATATCCAACATCAATGAAAAATAAGCAAGAAAGGTGACCCAAATATTGGTAGGTAAGGTTATGCGCAAGTGCCGCACGAACAATGTACCCGCGCCGGTGGTAGCACTTGCTGAGCAGTGCCCGGAGGGGGTCCAACTTAACTATTTTGAGTTCCTCTACAAGGAATTCTTGGAGAATTGTTTCGAGGCTCAGGAACAAGGAAAAAATTTCCACTATGCATGGCTTCTATTGTCCATAGTGCTCGTGGTAGGAGAATTGTCGGAGGAAAGTCAGTACCCCACAATTGATAGGGATCTGCTGGAGGTCGCGAAGTACGCTTCACTCTAGGCCACAAAGGATGCAAACTGGATTTGTGACAGTAAGATATTCTGGGTGTTCATGGAGATGAACCTCAGAAAGGGGATCACACACAAGCCGTGGTTATCACCCACTGTCTACAACAACCTACAAATTTTTGCAGAGTTTAAAGCGTACCTCCATAGCATATACATCAGAGCACGCAAGGACGCAAGGACCTGACCAAGCAATGGAGAGAGCTACCCTTTGTAGTCATGGATGACATAATCTTTGACGTACTGGAGACATGGCCACTGGAGTGGCGCGCTCTAGACATCGCAGCAATGGAGAAGCTTACGACACAGAGGAAGAAAGAGGAGGCCAAACTGCGCATGGCGCAGTTGGCAGAGAAGAGAAGGAAGTAGGTAGCCACAATAGAAGTGCAGGAGGCGCAGGATGTTGCACAGACAACAGCTGAACATAAAAAGGCCACAACAGTAACAACAGCGTAGGAGGTAGTTGTGAAGGCACGCGAGGGCCAAAAGTTGCCTTCACATGGGCAGGAAGTATAGGAAGAAGAGGGAGGTGTGGACCCACAAACCATGTCAACACAGCTGAAGCGCCAACACCCTACCGGGCGGGCAGGGCCGTGCAAGAAGGTGAAGGAATCAAAGTTGCCTATTGACCTGATCACCCTTACCGAGGGTGATCTGCAAGACATCGGCGAGACAGTGCACGATGTCACCTCCTAGGCCCTCCAGAATTTTGTGCAGGAGAACCAAATTGTATTGGGGGCCCTTAGAGCGCAGCTGTAGGAGTTCTAGGTGCACACTCCTCAAGCTAGTACCGTTTCGATGAGCCTCGCAGTAGGGACAACTGCAGCAACGCAGATGCTACATTCTCAGGTGATAAATACCATAGTACTGCTAGAAGGGGCACTGGTGACAACAAATGAGGTCGACAGGCCTATGACTAGCACACTGAAGGGTATCAGAATCAACATGGATGCACTCCTGCGGGAGACATTATACGTTCTACAGGATGGGATTACTACAGAATTGTGGGATAGGGAGAGTCATGTGTTGCAAGTACTAAGTGAGCAGAAGATCAACATGGAATAGTTGAACTTGCATCGCGATGAAGTGGTGTCGCAGAATCGACAGCTGGTACAGGTACTGGACGAACCTTGTCAAATCGTCCCTGAGTTGGACATCCCAGCAGACACACCAATAGAGGCACACATCCACAGGCTAGCTGTAGGAGTGTGCGAGGTACGGGAGGAAATGACAAAGGTTCAGCTGGAGTTGAACCTTCAGATCACAGAGCTACGGTTGAAGGTGCAGCTGTCCACCCATCTGGAAGTAAGAGAACAATGTGCCAATGCTATTACAATAGAACTAGATGAGATCGACAATGCAGTAAGGCATTGCACTAGAATGTTGGAGGAGTCATTTGAGGTCCTCATGAATCTGTAGGAGGACCCCAACATGAAATGTTTAGAGACATAGGCACATGAACTCCAACAATATGATAGCGTCAAAGGAACTGCATAGATAGTGGCCCTCACTCAGAGGCTCGTGCGAATGCAACAGGGAAAAGCACTGAAAGAACAAGTAGACACAGCACGACACAACGAAGTAGTCCTGAAAGTGCATGTTTAGCCTTGGATCAACAAGGCCCTCACCATTACAACAACAATTGAAGGCAATCTCACACAAATGCAGGGGACAGAGGCACAGATGCAGGGAAGCAGTTTTGACACCACAGTCTCAGTATAACATGTACAGGAGATCCAACAGGCAATTTCTCAGTGCGTTGCCGACCTTGCAATGGTTCAGATAGAATTGGAGGGAATCCACGCGAAGATATCCACACCGACAGAGTGACTCGAGGGTGAGTCACGATGTTTGTGTTGGGGGCTTGTTGGGCATGGAATCCCCCCAAGGCATGTTTTGGGGCTTAAATCCCAAGTTTTGACCAAGTCCTTTATAAAATCTCCACGAATTATGGGTGCAGAGCGTGAAGTCATAATAGAGTCACAGGGTTGTCCACCCTCATTTTTGTAATGTAATGTCAGCTTGATAGACCTACCCATGGTCCATAGACCATGGGATTGTATAAATAGAAAGAGGCTCTAAGTGTATAAGATAGCACCTAGCTAATAGAAAGAGTAGAAGCATGAGGAGTCTAAGAGATTGAGTCGAAGTGTAAGGTGTGTCGTTGGATCGTAGAGTAGGAGAAGGCTCTACAGCTGAGTACACAGAGGCCTAGTAGTCCACAACTGAGTGCGCGGACCCCTGCAACTGAGTGTGTAGGGTAGGTTGAGTCTGTAACTGTTGGAAGAATTAATAAAGATAAGTCTACCTTATTTCTGTGTATCTTTTCTTATTTAATGCATTATTGAGTATAAATTGCAAGTGTATTGTTTATTTGCTGCGCAAACTTATATAAGTGTGTTGTATAATTAAATATAACACAAGGCTTCTATTTACGCGAAGATAACTAACTAGGGAAGGAAGATAGGTAAGATCCCAAGTGGGACTTAGGGAAATAGTGTAGAGCGTTGCTCTAGTAGCATGGAAGCCCCACAACCCCTGGTTATGGCTGTGCGAAGGCAAGTATATCAGAGCGTGAAGGCCAGGGAAGAGCGTGAAGCAACCTGTGTGTAGGGGCGAGCAGTTGGACCGAATCAAACCCTCAAACATCTCAAGGGTGTGGAAACCTGATTCCAGCACCCCCCCATACTACTTCGAGTGAGAACTCAGTTCACGCTCCATGGACTGTTGCCGAAAGGGCCAGTAGTATAGGGATTTGTTTGGCTAATTAAGTCCGAACTTGGGTCAGGCACCAACAAGCCAGCAAATAGATCTACCTGAACCTCACATTTTCTTACTCCTCTGGTTTCAAATTTGATGTTGAGGTGATGCATCGATTCTTTAATTTTATTCTGTCAATGCAGTGAATGTTCTCTATGCCAACAAGGGGAACTAACCCGATCGTAAACCCCAATTTGATTCGCTTTCGTTTGGAGTGGCTAGTTCCAATGGGTTTTAAAGGATCCCGCAAACTGTTATAGGTGTTGAAATATTTCTTCTTGGAGGAAGAATTCAATTAAATCAACAAAATAAACAGCTAGCCTATATGTACCAAACTATCTACACTAATTTCAACTACTTATGCTAATCCTAACTATTCTAATCTATCATGCAGGAGCATAACAAACAGAGATTAAACATCATATATAGATTCCAAGTCCAAATGAATCAATTACTGATTCACAAATGAACAGGGTTGTATTAGATCTTTATTGCAATCTAATTACTTATACAAGAACACACATTCCTATCCATATAAATAAAACTTGCAACTAATGTTTAACAAGGTCTCGAATCAGCAACCGCTCATGAATTAACCGTGGTAACAAATATATTTGAATAACCAAGACTAGTCACAAACTGTCTGTTGTCAATATGCACAAAACAAAACACATTTATATTTATGCCAACAACAACACCCTGATTCTAAACACATGAAAGAAGAGGAAAATAAATCTGAAAAAAGGCTCCTTTTTGACCCAAACAGTGTCCTTTATTAGCACAATAAATCAAAGTTGTTTTGCCCAAAAAAAAAGCCCCTCCCTCTATCTCTGGAGGTAATACTTATACAACAAAGACTAGTCCTCTGTCTCCTCCCTGCCTTTCCACGTCCCTCCTCTTTTTAATATATAAATTAAAATATACACGTGTAGAACCGATCAGTGAAATGACTGACACATAAAGGCCACATCTGCTAGAGCGTTTCATTTCCTGGGGAAATGAATAGATGTCGATTGAAAAGAGGAGGTATGTGTGTCATTTCTTCATGATAAAGCCCGAGACCGCATAACCTTCGAACACACAGGTAACACATGGAAACTTGACCGCCCATGCCTAAAGCCAGATCTTTAAATAGAACACACCCGCATATATAAACTCTTTGGATCTGCTCATGCATCTTTTACCTAGAGCCATACTTGATGCTTATGCATCCGTTATTTGGCCTTGGTTGCCTTCTCTCAGTCCTCGCTTGCAAAAATAACTAACATCAGATATGCCTATGAAAATATGATAGAAATGCCTAAAAACACAAATCTTGCCTTCATTAAAACGTTTATAAAATCACAAGGAACCAATGTGAAAGAATTGGTTGGTTCAGCCAAGGTTGTGATGCGATCATGTCACAATCGCTCACTCCAGCGGGAAATCACATGCAACATCACCCCTATCGGATTTCCTTTGAAAACCCAGACCACAACATTTTATCAGAATACACGGGAAAACCCACAACTGAACCATAAGGCTGGACTTCAAATACTATACACTCGGATGTATAATTATTGCTAGGTCTGCTCATCACCCCTTTGCATATCGCATAGGTTTCACTTTCGCCGATTGCTGATTGCAATTAGTAATAGGTCGGACCCAAAAAATATATATGCTGCGTTTAATTGTCCCAATGGGTCCGGTATATTGCATCACGCCTTATGTATAAGCCCTGGGTTCCGCCGATTGCGATATGTGATTAGGCTGGACCCGAAAGATATATATGCCACATTTAATAGTCGCGGCAGGTCCGGTATATCGAGGTGTGCCTTATGTATAGGCCTTGGGCTCCGCCAATTGTGACTTGCGATTGGGGGAGTGGACCCAAAAATATATATATTGTGGTTAATGATCCCAGCGGGTCCACCATATCACGAAATGTTTGAAGCTTGGGCTTTGGGTCTTAGCAAAGTGCGATTGCGATTCACGATTGGAGGCCTGATCGCATCACACTTATTCATGAGAGATAGGCCTTGCCCTTGATCAATGCAACCTGCGATATACGATAAAAGTGTGCAAGAAGGATGTGTAAAGACTGAGGAAGTGCGAAGATGTTAAGTCATGCATGCTTTGCAAAGCATTTCTATTATAAAAGTGTTATAATAGAAATAAAGATGTGATAGAAGGTTTTGTGGGTCGAATCCAAATACAACCATAATAGAGAGTGGGGTTGGTTATATGTGTGGGCATAGAGCACCATGAAGGTTTATGGGGATTGAAAAAGTCACGATGAAGGATATGAATGAAGGACTAGACTGGGTTATAAATGAATCATGTTGCAAAGATTTATTTAGGGGAGTCTTAGCCATTAAGAATTGAAGATTTGACTTGTAAGAGAGTTAAAATCATTGGGACAAAAACAGATCATTCTGAGAGTGATCATTCAGAGAAATGAAAGATCAAACTTCTAGGGAACCCATTCAAATTTGGTACCAGAGCAGGTTTTAATAGGATGGTGGTTGTGGCCGCAACAAATGGCGAACCAGAATCTCTTTTTCCAAATAAACCTTGGATCAATAGAACATCAGGGTGTTAAGATAAACTTGAAATGCAAACTGTATAGATGGATAGGCATGGATTCCACTTCAACATTAATAGCTTTAGGTGGGATAAAGACAAATAACTCCTACTTACTGATAGGGTTTTGACAGGAATTCTCCAATGGTCGTATTATGGGATTTATTGACCTTCCTTTACTTGTTATCTACTTTCAAAAATCCTTTCGTGGCCATCACCCATCTGTCAATACCTATTTGGGTGTGTACCTTAGCTCTCTATCGCTCATCAAACTTGATGTAGATATGTTTATCTGCACTTTATCTAAGAATTTTAGTGCTATACTTTCGTATAATTGAATGGGGTGCAGTCATGGATCATGCCATATTTTTAAATTGCTTAAGCAAGGTTAGGCTTGCTGTGTCAACTGGTACTCTGAGTCCAGCAACAGTCCTTACTCCAACTGGATTTCCAAACAACCTATCCTTCTATATTGGCACAAGGACTTGACATTTCATTTTCTTTTAAATAAGTCCTTCCAGTTTCAGGCACAAGGACTAGAGCACAATTGGATTTGCCACAGGATATATGACAATGAGCTTAGCCCATGAAAGGAAGTTTACTTGTAGATGACAGGTATTGGAAAACTTAGTGTGGTGGACAGGGCTAACGGAGAATAAGTGAAAACATTACAGGCAAGGATAGGCTAGGTCTGAGTGGGATTTAAAAAATGCAGCGTTCTGCCATGCCAGTCCAGCTGTGGTTACACATTTTTTTTGTTTTATAAAGATGCCCCTACATGCTCCAAGTATCTAGGTTATCAACAGATCCTAACTATTTCCCAACAGATGCTAATGAGTGGCTTCGATTTAAATTCCACCACTGATTTTCCAGTTCTCATAGGGTCATTGAAAGTTTTCTTGATTTTCAAGGTAATGAAGAATTTAGGATTGGCAGACTCATCAGCAGGGTAATGAGGGAGGCAAAAAGCTGAAGGTGGTGAATGAGGGCAATCTGAAGAGAGTTATAAAGGTGAATATGAGACTAAAGGACCAGAATCAATTGACTGAAAAGGACTAAAATTCAAAATAGAAGGAAAATAAACTCTGTAGAAAAAACATGAACGACCAAGATGAAAATATAACTAAGCTAACAGAAAAAATGAAAAGGAATCCTAACCTACTTAGGAGGTAACCACCATGTGGTGGTTACTGGAAGTATCTCTGAAGATGTTGCCCATTAACAAGGAGTTTTTTAGTTTCTCCCTGTAAAGTTTTCAATCTCTAAGTTCCCTGACCAATTTTTTCCTCAACTTGGAATGGGCCTAGCCATAAGTGTTGGAATTTCGTGTGCTTACCTTTTGGGGTGAACCTATCGGTCTAGAGGGCATTTGTTAGAGCGTTCTACCAATTTCTCTGGTTGTCGATGACAGATTTACGGATTACGCTGATGAGGTTTTATTTGAGGACTCTGCAACTCCATTTCCCTGGGGTAATAGCTTGATGCATATCTTATGCGAATTGATTTATCGATAACAAATTCATTCAACTTTAGTGATGAAAAATAAGAAGCGTTATCAAATATGAGAGTGTCAGGGATGCCAAATTTGTTAATAATAAATTTCTCAATGAAAGATATTACCTCGTCTTCACTCTCATTCATAATCCTGTCATGCTCTTTTTCATCAATGAGTGCATTTTTGAATGTCTTCTCGCAATGTAGGAACTCAAGGATCTGCTCGTCACCTTTGAATACCTACCAATTTGAGATGTTATCAGGTACGAATGGTCTGAATATTAATTCAATATAATATTTAATCTTGTTTAATCTAAGATCAAGAAAAAGTTTTGCAACCATACTAACCATCAGATCAACATCTTGGTTTTGCCATTGAGGTATGTGTATGATATTAAAAGAATAAAAACTATCAATTAAGTTCCATACCTCATGTTGGTAACTTACTAGGTGTGGTGAATTGCAATGTATCCTTTGCCTTAGCTGGTCCACAATTATCTGTGAGTCACCAAAAGCTTTAAGATTTCTCACCTTCATATCAATGGCTTTTTTCAAGCCCTATAGCAAGCCTTTGTATTCTGTCATGTTGCTGGTGCACGCGAACTCCAACCAGCTAGCCATCAAATGTTGGATCCCTCACGAGTTAATGAGAATGCTCCCAGCACCATCACCTTCTAGGTAGTTAGAGCCACCAAAATAGAGTGTCCAAAACATAGAATATGATGTTATATCAAATGAATCGCCTTCTACGAAATTGGCCCTATCATCTACCTTATTATAGGGTAGCTCATTAGTCGGACTATGGGGGAGAGCTTCCAACCGTGTGTTTATTGTAGTTTCTTACACTGTGTCTGCATGGAATTCTCCAAAACAAGTTTCCATGGCACAAACATCGAAACTATAATTCCCAAGGATAGAGTTGGTAAACATTACAGGTTCATAGGGGTTGTTTAGTTCTGTCACTACATACTTCATGTATCTTTCTCGATCAACTTTCAGAATGTCACCTTTTCCCTTATGAGGCAACAAGAGATGGGACCAATTAATTGAGAAATATCCATTTATATTTGCTGACCAGTCCCTACAAAGAAACATTCCATATGCCTCGGGTATGTCGACTATCACTATGTCAATAACTTGTGTGTACTGTGGTTTGGCAGCCATTCGAATCAACACATCTTTCAATTCTCCAATTACTTTCACATTCATTTTGTCCAATTGCATAATTTGAGTTCCAGTTTTCTCAGGCAATGCATGAAGTCTTTTAGCAACAACGTGAGCCATAACAATGGACGAGGCACCAGAATCTACTAGGCAATTGTATACGTTCATGTTGAAGATTTAAAATGTGATAAGGAAGGGTGGAGTTATGGATTTTTATTTCCTTCCTATCATGGCTGCACTGACATCTTGGGGGGTTCGATTCTTGTTTGACAAAGTGGCTTCCATGGCTGATGGTGTTTGGGTTGTACTGAGGGTACTAATAGGTATGGATGCTGACTTCTTGGTTTGGCTACTTGGATTGGTGGGAGATTTGCAATTCCATTCATTCATAGCTTTCAAAAGTAGATCCCTTTGTTGTGTTAACTTTAACAAATCAAAGTATGTGATATTAGCTCAAGATTTCTTAAGATCATCCACAATGTTGTAATCAATATTATAAACAGGGTAGGGTAGAGTGAACATACATGTTTTTCCATTCTTAGGTGGGAGTTTACCATTTTGCATTTGGAGATGTATTATCTCTCTGTGGACAGTTCACAACTGGAGTACTCTTGGGATCAACACTAGGTCTACCCTTTTCAACAGGAAATGTGGGAGTAGATGCCTTCAAAGGGTGAACATATTTCTTTTCCTGGTCTACAGGCTTCATCACACCCACAAAAGGCCCTTTACTTCGTGTGTGGATTTCATTAGTGTGGATTTCCACCATACTATCTCCTTCGTCTTCATCGTTCTCATTTGTATAGAAATCCCATAGTACATTGATTTGAGATTCCTCATCCAAGGGTTCTTCTACTTGGTATTCTTCCTCATTTTCTTGTTTTGGCCCCAGCTCCACTATAGGTTCTCCTTTGGTAAGGAGCGATATGACAAGAGCCAACTCTTCCATATTTAAATTCCCTTCATTAGGTGGAGCAGGCAGTGCAAGTTAGCCATGACCACCTTCTATCTTCTTAGGATAGAAAGGTTTGAAGGATTTTCGGTTGTTATGATCTCCTCCATTGCCATTTGAATTCTCTCCAGAATTCCTTTTAATATTGATGACTATGTTCGTCAATTTCTTAATGATCCGACGCAAACCTTCCACATCTGTGGTATCCTTTTATTTGATCTTAGCCACTTTGTTATCACTCCCATTATTCTTCTTGGATGATTGAGAGGCTTTCTTTTCTTCGATTGTATGATGACATGCTGTGAGACTGACCATTTCATTCTCAACTTTCACTGCTTCATCGATAGCACCCTGTAAGGTTTGTGCGTTACTCCTTTTGACACACATCATAGTAGGGACAGGGAGAGTAGTGATGTAGAATTCCATGAGCGCCTCCTTAGTAGGTCTAGCGTTAGCCAGGATTCTGTTGAACAAAGTGTTGAACCAGATGTTAAAATCCTTGACCTTTTCTTTGGTTTCCATTTTCAAACGGGATAGTTCTAAAACTAAGGTTGCAGGTGTTTTTTCATCACCAAACTTGTCTAAAAAGGCCTTTTGAAAGGCGACCCATGAGGTGATTGATCCTATTCTCAAGCAGTACCATGTGGAGGCCGCACCAATCAGAGTAAAAAGGGAATAAGTGGCATACTACATCTTCATCGACTACCCCCGACATGCGCACGAATAGGAAGAAAGAGTGAATATGGTTATCAGTAGTGTCTCCCCGCTCAGGGTCGAACTTAGGCAATACTCTTTTTGCATTCTTGGGTAAGGCATGCTGCTGCCCAGGTACCGATACGACATCCTATGCAAGCCAGGGAGGGAGTGCTCCCGGAGGAAGTGGGGGTTGATTCCCACCTGGAAGAGGAACGTTAGCCATATTATGGATAGGGAGGTTCTGGTTGAAGGTTTCTTCGAGGTGTTATTTATTAGGATTTCCCAAATTGGACCACAGATTACCTTCAGAGAGTGGATCCTCAGGAATTTCTTCCCAAGGAGTGTTGATACTTTGCAAGGAATCTAACAAAATATCTTCAGGAGAAGGGGCTACATATGTCTCTTCGTTCATGGGATAGATCCTTGGATTTCTTTTAGTTGTCGGAGGTAAAGAGTGAAAGATGGGGAGTTGAGAGAGGGAACTAGTGTAAGCTCGAGTAAGTACTCTAACTGGTTTCTCCTGAGTGACATGATACTCCCATAGTATCTCTTCTTTGGGTGACCCAAACACGGGACTTAGAGGGATCTTTGTTTCTTCGTAATGAGGCTTTTCCAAATGGGAGGAAGGATCTTTTCTACCTTTATGATCCATGCATTAATGTTTTTGAATCCATCCGTGACATTTATAGATGAAATCATAAAATGCTGTGGACGGTGGTTCAGTCCATCCTTCTAGTGCCAATTTGTTGACGCGGCGAATGTTCGCTATGCCAACAAGGGGAACTAACCCAATTGGAAACCCCAATTAGATACGCTTTTGTTTGGAGTTGTTAGTTCCAACGGGTTTTAAAGGATCCCGTAAACTGTAATAGGTGTTGAAATATTGCTTCTTGGAGGAAGACTTCAATTAAATCAACAAAAGAAACAACTAACCTATATGTATCAAATCCTATATACACTAATTTTAACTACTTATGCTAATCCTAACTATTCTAATCTATCCTACAGGAGCATAACAAACAAAGATTAAACATCATATATAGATTCCAATTCCAAATGAATCAATTGCTGATTCACAGATGAACAAGGATGTATTAAATATTTATTGCAATCTAATTACTTATACAAGAATACACATTCCTTTTCATACAAATAAAACTTGCAACTGATGTTTAACAAGGTTTCAAATCAACAACTGCTCATGAATTAACCATGGTAACAAATCATATTTGAATAACCAAGACTAGTCACGAACTGTTTGTTGTCAATATGCACAAAACAAAACACATTTATATTTATGCCAGCAACAACACCCTGATTCTAAACACAGGAAAGAAGAGAAAAATAAATGTGAAAAAAGGCTCCTTCTTGACCCAAATAGTGTCCTTTATTAGCACAATAAATCAAAGTTGTTCTGCCCAAAAAAAGTCCCTCCCTCTATCTCCAGAGGTAATACTTATACAACGAAGACTAGCCCTCTGTCTCCTCCCCGCCTTTCCACCTCCCTCCTCTTTTCAATATACAAATTAAAATATACAGGTGTAGAATCGATCGGTGAAATGACTGACACGTAAAGGCCACATTTGCTGGAGTGTTTCATTTCCTAGGGAAATGAACAGATGGCAATTGAAAGGAGGAGGTATGCGTGTCATTTCTTCATGATAAGGCCTGAGACGACATAACCTTCAGAACACACAAGTAACACATGGAAACCTGATTTCCAATGCCTAAATCCAGATCTTTAAATAGAACACACCCGCATATATAAACTCTTTGGATTCGCTCATTCATCTTTTATCCGGAGCCATAATTGATGCTTATGCATTCGTTCTTTGACCTCTCTTGCCTTCTCTCAGTCCTCGCCTATAGAAATAACCAACATCAGATATGCTTAAAAATATGATAGAAATAACACAAATCTTGCCTTCATTAAAACGTTTATAAAATCAAAAGGAACAAATGTGAAAGAATCGGCTCCTGGTTCAACCAAGGTTGTGATGCGATCATGTCGCAATCATTAATTGCAGCAAGCAATCACATGCAAAATCATCCCTATTGGATTTTCCTTTGAAAACCCGGACCACAACATTTTATTGAAATACATGGAAAAACCCGCAGCCAAACCATAAGGCCAGACTTAAAATACTATACACCCGGACGTATAATTATCGATGGATCCACTCATCTCCCCTTCACATATCACATGGGCTTCACTTTCACTGAATTCCGATTGCTATTAGCGATAGGCCAGACCTAAAAAATATATATGCTACTTTTAATAGTCCTAGCAGGTCTGGTATATCACATTTCACCTTATGTATAAGCCCTGGGCTCCGCCGATTGCAATATGCGATTAGGCCGGACCCAAAAGATATATATGCCACATTTAATAGTCCTGGTGGGTTTGATATATCACAGTGCACCTTATGTATAAGCCTTGGGCTCCACCGATTGCGATTGCGATTGGGGGGAGCGGACCCAAATATAATATATATATATATTATATATATATATATATATAAATATATATATATATTATATATATATATAATTGTGTTAATGATCCTCGCGGGTCCGCCATATTGTGAAATGTTTAAAGCTTGGGCTTTGTGTCTTAGCAAAGTGTGATTGCGATTTGCGATTGGAGGCCTGATCGCATCATATTTATTCATGAGCGATAGGCCTTGCCCTTGATCAATATGACCTTCGATATACGATAAAATTATGCAAGGAGGATGTGTAAAGACCGAGGAAGTGCAGAGATGTTAAGTCATGCAAGCTTTGCAAAGAATTTATATTATAAAAGAGTTATAATAGGAATAAAGATGGGATAGAAGGTTTTGTGGGTCGAATCCAAATACAACCATAATAGAGAGTGGGGGTTGGTTATATTTGTGGGCATAGAGCACCATGAAGGTTTATGAGGATTGAAAAAGTTCTGATGAAGGATATGAATGAAGGATTAGACTGGGTTATAAATGAATCATACCGCAAAGATTGATTCAAGGGGGTATTAGCCATTAAGAATTGAAGATTTGACTTGGTAGAGAGTTAAAATCCCTGGGACAAAAACATATCATTTGGAGAGTTATCATTTGAGAAATGAAAGATCAAACTTCTAGGGGACCCATTCAAATTTTCTACCATAGCAGGTTTTAATAGGGTGGTGGTTGTGGCCACAACATATTCATAAGATGGTGTCATCCTTAAAAGAATGTGCAAAAATTTCTAAAGAAATGGAGATATAAAAGATGACAGGTGGCACATTTAGCTTGACATGGCCATCATGGATAGGAAGACCAAAATGCCAAGTAAAATTTAGTTTGTTTCAGATTTCATGGTAGCTCTGTACTTTGCTTCAACTTTAAAATTTCAAATTTTTTCTTACTTTTCCCTTATTTGTTGTAGATGTGCAGTGCACAAGCTACGGTGGAAGAGAACCCAATATCCAAAATATTTCCATTCAACTTCTCTTACAAACATGTAGGTCCCCTGGATGTGAGCGCAACTAGAGTGTGTTATGCTCTTAACCTGCAAGACGATACCCGTATACTAAATATGCGAAGGAATATACCTAGAACATAGAACAATGAGAAATAACAACAAGTATTTTATTATTCATAGAGCAATGTTCACTTTCCTCTTCGAGGGGGAAACCTCCAATAGAGCTAAGCTCAATTACAAAATAAGACACGATGCTCCTCGAGGGGAGTCTCTATCATTTATATAGGATTCATACATGCAATACCATGGTTCTTATTAATACCATCTATCTAATACCATGGCTCATTTGCAACTAACTGTGGTCCCTTCATTAAATGCGGGTTAACCACTTACAATTATTAATATGGGCTTTATTGACGCTTTACTTAATTATAACTATGACTCGATCCTATTACATAAATAAGGGGGTTAGGGTTGGACCCTAACATGCCCTCCCCCATAAGAATAGCCTTGTCCTCAAGGCTGAAGCTGCGGAAACTGCTGAAGGATAGTAGCTGGTTCCTAGGTTGCATCTTTCGGAGAGGTGTCTTTCCACTTGACGAGGACTTCCTTGATCGTGCGACCACGCAAGTGCCGCTCTCGTGTGTCAAGAACCTGTTCAGGTTGGAGCCAGATTGACCCTTCTTCATCCACTTCAGGTAGAATGGTTTGAATTCTAAAATAGTTCCCAATCACTTTCTTGAGGCATGAGACATGGAAGACTGGATGGAAAAGCTAGCTTGTAGGCGACTTCTCCAATGCGCTGAAGTACTTGATACGGTCCGTAGAATTTTGGAGATGATTTCTGAGAACCCTTATCTCTGAGTGATGTCTGCTTATATGGTTTCAGCCTCAAAAATACCTGATCCCCTTCTTCAAATTGGTGTTCTAAGTGATGTTGATCTGCCTATTGCTTCATGCTGTTTTGGGCTTGATGAAGATTCTCTCTAAGGTGGGCTAGCATGGCTATGTGGTTCTATAGGCGTTGAACCACTGCTTGTACCTTCGAGCATCCCTTGATATAAGAAGTAGGGGAAGGAGGGAGTTGACCATAAACTGCTTCATATGGAGTCATTTTGGTGGTGGCATGATAGTTGGTGTTATACCACCATTCGGCTAGAGGTAACCATTGTACCTAGAGATGTTTCTTTTCTGAAGTGAAACACCTAAGGTAGGTCTCCAAATTTTTTTTGACTGCTTTAGTTTGTGGATGATAGGAAGTACTGAGTTGTAGTTGGGTACCTTTTAGATGGAAGAGTTCCTGCCAAAAGTTACCGGTGAAGATCGGGTCACGATTGGACATAATGGAAGTGGGCATGTCATGCAATTTGAAGATATGATCCATGAAAGATTTAGTGACCAAATTTGGTGTAAAAGGGTGGGGTAGGGCGCAAAAATGAGCATACTTAGAAAGTCTGTCCACAACCACCATGATGATTGACTTGTTTCCTGACTTTGGAAGACCCGTAATGAAATCCATAGAAACCTCCGTCTAGATTGAGGCCGGGATGGGCAATGGCTGTAATGTGCCTAGGGATTTGACTGTTTCTCCTTTGTGGCACTGACAGACGTTGCATTTAGCTACAAAAGTAACAATGTCCTTTTTCATGCCTGTCAAGAAAAATGATCTTCGAGTGCGAGCATACGTCTTCTGAAAGCTTGAATGTCCTACAGCGGGAGATGAGTGCAATTCCGCCAAAATGTGGCTTTTGAGGGTGGATGTTGGTGATATTACGACTCTGTCCTTGTAGCGAAGAATCTCATCCTGCCACGAGTAGCCCGGTGTGGAATTTGGATCCACTTGCTGTTGATTAATGAGTTGGGAGAGCTAGGGATGTGAAAACCATTCCTTGCGAGCCTTTTCAATCCATTCTGGAATGGGAGGGACGTTGCGAGCAAGGTACTTTCCTCCTCAAATAGGTAGGATAACGCATCTGCTATAATATTTTCGTGCCCTTTCTTGTAAATTATCTCATAATCATATCCCATCATTTTGGCGAGCCATTTATTTTGTTGTGGTGAGGATAGGCATTGCTCCAAAAAATATTTAAGGCTTTGATGGTCTATGAGGATTTGGAAACGTCGCTCCAATAAGTATCGTTGCCAGGTATCTACTGCATGTAAGATGACCATCATCTCCTTCTCATAGGTAGGTTGTCCTAGATTCTTCCCACTTAGTTGTTGGCTTGTGAAGGCCAAGGGTCGACCTTCATGCATTAAGACCACCCCAATACCTGTATCAGAAGCTTCACATTCAATCACAAAAGATTTGGTGAAGTCGGGTAATGCTAAGATTGGAGTGTAACACATGGCATGCTTGAGAGCTATAAAGGGCTATTGTGCTTCATCATTCTAGAGGAATGGATTTTTCTTGAGGATTTGAGTGAGGGGCCTAGCAATGCGATCATAATTGCTGACAAATTTACGGTAGTAGCCTGTGAGACCCAAAAATCCTCTCAAGCTCTTCAAGGTCTTTGGTTGAGTCCAATCCTGCATTGCCTGAATCTTTTTTGTGTCCACCCTGACACCTTCATGCCCCACAATGTGGCCCAAATACTCAGCATCTTCAATGCCAAAAGAGCACTTGGACATATTGACAAATAATTTATGCTTGAGGAGCAGTTGCAAGAGAAACTCTACATGCTGAAGATGTGTGGCCTAGGTGCGACTGTAGATGAGGATGTCATCAAAGAAAACAAGGACAAATTTTCTGAGATATGGTTTGGAAAGGTGGTTCATAAGGCTTTGAAAAGTGGATGGGGCACTACAAAGACCAAATGGCATGACCAGGAACTCATAATGGCCTTCATGAGTTTGGAAAGCAGTCTTTGGAATGTCTACTTCTTTCATGCAAATTTGGTGATAGCTTGAGTGAAGGTCGAGCTTAGTAAAGAATTGAGCCCCATTTAGTTCATCCAAAAAATCATCGACAATCGGGATAGGAAATTTATCTTTGACCGTCAACTTATTGAGGGCCCTGAATTCTGGACACATATGCCATTCCCCATATTTCTTGAGCACCATGACCACCGGCAATGAATAAGGACTAATGCTGGGACGAATGATGCCTTCTTCCAAGAGTTCCTTGATGATTTTTTCAAGTTCATTCTTTTGGGCGAACAGATATCTATATGGGCACACATTTGGTGGTTGGGCCCTTGGGACCAAAGTAATGCTATGATCATGTTCCCCTCTCGAGGGTGGAAGATCATGAGGCTTGTCAAAGACTGACAGATGGTTGTTTAAGATATGTTGCATCTCAGGATGAATATGAAGAGAATTGGATTCGAAGGCCTGGATGGCATTAAATTGGGCTATAACTCCATGGTAGCCCTTTTTCAACAATTTTTCCATCCAATGTGAGCTGATGATAGAGGGAGCTCCCGCTTGGAGTTCGCGCAGGGTATGTGTGTGGTTGTTTTGCTTAAAGCTCATAACTCATGGAAATCCATTGTGATTGGGCCAAGTGTGCGAAGCCATTCAGCACCTAAGACAATGTCGCATCCTCCCATGTGTGTGGAAAACATGTGGGTCTTTAACTGATAATACCCCATTTGAAGTTTGACATTTTCACATCAGCCTTCACATTTCATTGTCCCCCCATCAGCAATTAGACCTGAAAGTTCGAAACTGCTCGGACAAAACAATGCATTGCTTCTGCGACTCTTTGATGGATAAAGTTATGTGTACTGCCACTATCAATCAAGACTACTACTGGGCGATGCTTAATAAAACCTCTGATTTTGAGAGTTTGGGGAGAAGAAATCTCGGCCAAAGCATGTAGCGAGATAACTGGTCCTTCAGGTACATTCTCCTGTTGGTTGTCCTCTTCTTCCTCCTCTGGTTCCTCGAGTGGTAGGGCTTCCTCCATTGAACTGTGATCAGTATCATCAATTTAAAAGAATTTGGGCTCCTTGCATTTATGCTCGAGGGAGTATTTCTCATCAGAGTAGTAACACAATCCTTGCATTCTTCTTTTCACCATTTCTGCTGGTGACACCTTTTGAACCTTGAGTGTTTGGGTAGTGCTTTGAGCCTGGGTGGGGCGACCCTTGGCTATGAAGTTTGGGCGATTGGACTGGGCCGCTAACGCACATTCTACTTCACAAGCTATCCTGTAAGCATCCAACCATGAGATATGGTGTTGCAGTCAGATGTGGGCTTGTATGGCTTCTTTGATACCACTGGCAAAACATGCCAAGTATAATTGATCATGTAGACCTCCTGTGCAGAATGCTAAGGCTTTAAAGGCTATAATATATTCATTCTCTGTTCCTGACTGTCAGAGCTTAATGAGATGACCCAAAAAGTTAGATTCATGGTCAAAGCGATCCGTAAGAGATTTTTTGAATGTCTGCCAAGTCAAGGGCCTTCCATAGCAATGTTGATGCCATTGCCACCATTACCATCTTTCATTGTCCAAGTACATGCTACCCACACTAAGCTGAGTCACATCATCCATGATGTGAGTTAGTGTGAAATATTGCTCCATTTGTGCTATCCATGTGGCCAAGTGAGAGCCATAAAATTTATATATGTCCAACTTGGGTGGTCACGACTGGGATTGTTGGTGGGTGCCAAAGAGGTGAAGAGACTCACTAGACTTGTGCTCAATGTTTTCATTGCCAATATATGCCTCTGCGCATTCCTCCATCTTGCCCTTTGAGAGTGTTTCATTTAAGTTCTTCAGCTGCAATAGTACATCTTTCAATTGTGATTCAAGGTTGTCAATTCTCTCATTGGCAATAGTTTGAGCTCTAGTTTGTACCATGCACTGATCTGATGTACTTGAAATTTGGGACTGCCTAAAATTTTTGTCACTAACAATTGAATGGTACCACGTTGCTTAGCTCATTGACCTGATTCTTATGGGCTAAGTCTCCAATAAGCGTCCCAGGGGGGTCTTAGACTCATTTTTTTTAACACTTCGAACAAATTTTTACTCCTTGCTTAGGAATATTGCAGTGGCCGAATCCTAGAAAATTCAATGATGCCCAAAGTCCTGCGAAAATCATGCCCAGGTATAGGAACCCACACAATTAGTCAGATTTGAATGGCGGATCTGATTGTTGCGATGGCTACAGAGCCCAAACTGCTAGATCTGGATGGCGGATCTGATGGATCTGATAGATCTAAATGACTGATCTGATAGATCTAAATGACGGAATTGATTGCTGCTGCTGCGACAAAACCCCACCTGCAAGATCTGATATGGCAAAGATGATGCGCGATCTAGAGATAGAGAAGGGAACTATGGTCTCCAGGAGTGTCAGGTGCCACAGATCACAATATACATAAGGGTCTGACAGTAGTACTCGGCCCAATCTTAGCTATACAACCCAACTACCCTATCGTACATGCGAGTAATGTCCTCGAGTGCTGTTCTCGGTGTACTGTAGCATCAAGACGGCTGACAGTTTATCTATGGTGGGGTTTCAAGGGAGCTAGGGGGCTTCCGATATACCCAGAGGGTACTTGGAAGACAGTCCATGCATGGTTCTGTCTAATGAGCTACTACTCAAAGGGTTACCCACAAGGGTTACAAGGGAGTCCAACAAGCGTGACCACCTCTTGTATTTCTTGCGTGCATGCCTCCCCAAATCCACAGGTTTATGTGCTCAATGATAGATCCTGTGGTTTAAAGACGCTGGAACACGTCTCTAGCCAATTTTTTGTTGTTGCTAAAATTTGAGATCCCACTAGCCCTGGAAAGTGCTCTGATACCACTTGTTATGCTCTTAACCTGCAAGATGATACCTGAATTCCAAATATGCAAAGAATATACCTAAAACATAGAACAATGAGAAATAACAACAAGTGTTTTATTATTTAGAAAGCAATATTCACTTACCTCTTCAAGGGGGCAACCTCCAATGGAGCTGAGCTCAATTACAAAATAAGACACGATGCTCCTCAAGGGGAGTTTCTATCCTTTATATAGGATTCATACATGCAATACCATGGGGGCAATACCATGGTTCTTATTAATACCATATATCTAATACCATGGCCCATTTGCAACTAACTGTGGTCCCTTCATTAAATGCTGGTTAACCACTTACAATTATTAATATGGGCTTTATGGACTCGTTACTTAACTATAACTATGAATCGATCCTATTACATAGATAAGGGGGTTAGGGTTGGACCCTAACAGAGTGTCTTTGAAAAAAGAAACACCAAGAAGCGCATTAGGTTAAAAATTTTTCAAATTAATTTTTTGAATTCAGTAAAAAAATTTAATTTATTATTTTTATAATTTATAATTTATCACTCTCATATAGATTGGAGTTCCGATGCCTTGACGACATGGTTTACGTCTACTATAATATCTGATTGTTAGTGAGGAAACTTAAAACGACACCTGGTATGGAGGCCATTGCATTGGATGGGATTGAAACGACTGCTGCATGGAGGGTAGAGGGCGATAGGCCTATCATTGAATCGTTCCTTGATTGGTTAGAGGAGGAGTAATTTAAGGAGGTAGTAGTTGTGTATGAGGGAGAGGTAGAGGAGGAGGATGCAGAGGAGGAGGAGCAACATGAGGAGGTGACACCACCTACCATGGTCACCAGTAGAGGATGTAGTCTACATCCTCCTACTTTTTGTAGAGGACATTAGAGTCCAATGCCAATCCAAGGGCTTTCTTCATCTAGAGGAAAATCCATTACATTTTCTTGCAAAAGGGTCAGAGGAAATCATTAGTTAGAAATTACTAACTTCATGGTTTACATATCTAATTTCATTTTATATGACTCATGACATGAGATACATTTATTATATTTTTTGTTGATATTTTGAGGATGAGCCAGGATTTAGGATTGAGGACATGATTCACTGTTATGTGTGACGTAGCACTAGACATCTTATATCTTAGTTTTATTTTCATATTTATGTGTCAATGCATTTATTTTATGTTTTGGATGCTTTAGATGCTTAAATAATTGAATTTTTTTTTTTTTTTTTTTGTTTGTATTTTTTTTGTATTTTGCCGTTGTTTGCTAAATTTTTCCCAAATTTTCATTTTACAAACCCTCACCGATATTATTTCGATGCCAATGCTTGCAACACTATAGATATCTATCTATATATATATATACATATATATATACTTGATTACTTTCATATGAGATTTGGAATTCATCTTAATGTAATCATTGACCATCCCCTAAAATTTGATGAATAATACACTAAGAAATAAAGCAAGAGAAAATATATTGAGAATGCATAATTGTGATAAAATCATATGTAAGGAATAAATAAAATTCTTCTCTAGTGGGAGTCATTTTTCACACATCCAAAATATTTGGAAATGAGAAAACATATGGAAAACATTATGATGGTTACATATGGTGGTTTAACTAAAAATATGAAATGGAATGATAATGGACCTTTTATTTTTTATTATTATAAGTTAAATTGAAATTTATATTACAATTTGTTTAAGATATCTTTATTGATATGATAATTATTATCCATTAATATTAAAATGGTCTATTAGATCTGAAGAAGGTAAGAGATTACTCAAAATCCTTTAGAATTTTATTTTTATGTTTGAAAAACATTAAGAGACGATGGTGAGATCTCTAGGTACATGTGGTCATAACTTTATACATTGGTTCATTATACTTTCTGAGATATGCCCTATGAAAGTTAGGATTCCTAAATTCTCCTAAAGTCTATTTCAGATAGGTTATTTTTGCATTTTTACTTTAACAGATTTTCTAGAAGTTTCAGATCATGACAATTTGAGGAGACAAAGATGAGATCTCTGGGTACATGTGATCAAAATATTAGAAATTGGTTTGTAATACGTTATGAGATATTCCCTATGGAAGTTATAGTTCCTAAATGTTCCTAAAATATTAGTTTCAAACTAGTCAATTTGACATTTTCGATATAACATATTTTCTAGGATGTTTCAGAACTCCTTAAGGAGACAATGGGGATATTAGATTGTGGTTTGCTATACTTTTAGAGATATTCTCTAAGGAAGTTAAGGTTCCTGAATACTTCTGAATTTAATCTCGAATAGGTTAGTTTGGAAATTTTCTATAACTTATTTTCTATGATGTTTCAGACCATGAAATTTTGAGGAGGCAAAGGAACCTATTTAGGTACCTGTGGTCAAAATTTCAAACTTTGGTTCTATATAGTTCTAGAGATATTGCTTGTGGAAGTTAGAGTTTCTAAATGGTCCTTTTTAAAATAAGTTTCAAACATTTTAGCTTGGAAATTTTGCTATAATTTTTTTTTTATGAATTTTTATATTATGAATTTTCATAGATATGAGGAAAAATATAGAGGTTCCTCAAGTAAAAATTTCAGATTTAGATTTGCAATGATTCGATACATGTCATGTTGTACACGTTTATTATTTGAAAGAGGCAAAAAATAACAAGCTTGGGGAGAATTATCACAAATTGGATTTGGAGAGTCAAGTTTTTGTTAGAACTAGTGAAGAAAAAAGTAGTGAGTAGATTTAGTAAGGGAGAAGCAATGAGCAAGCTTGATGCAGACATAAGAAATGAAGCGAACTTGGTGAAGGTAATGTGAATGTTATTATCTTTTGAAGATGTTATATGCACTAAAGAAGATTTGTAATTTAGGGTTGTTGCTCCATCAAAGTGATTGATGTATTTTGCTAAGTTGGCACTTATCAGTGGAAACTGGTGTCTCTAGTAGGTTTATTCCTACTAATATTTGTAGTAGTGGGTATTGGTGCCTACAAATATTTGCAACAATGGGGATTGGTGTCTCTAGTAGGTTGGTGCTTGGAAATATTTGTAGTGGTGGGGATTGATGTGTCTAGTAGGTTGGTGCCTTTTAATATTTACAGTTGTAGGGATTGATGTCTCCAGTAGGATGACGACTATGAATATTTGCAACAGTGGGGATTTGTGTCCAGTAAAGTGGTGTCTATAGAGATCTGTAAGAGTAGGTTAGTTCCTACTAGGTTTTGTACTAGTGAGGGTTGATGTCTCTAGTAGGTTGGTGCCTACAAAGAATTATAAAAAAAAGCGTTATGGTTTTCTCCTGAAAGGTTTTCCACATAGATATTTTATGCCATGTGGTACAACAAATAGATGTCATAAGTGATTTTTTATATATGGTTCATGAATGTTTAAATAAAAAAAATGTCTTATACTCATTCATTTATACTGATTCACCCCCCCAATATCTAAGTATAAGTGTGTTCTCAACAATTAGTATTATATAAGGTTCCTTTGGAATTAGTATAACCACTATAAGGTAGATCATAAAAGCACACATGGCTAGTCAAGAAAACTTGTCCTCAAAAAAAATATGCATTGTTTGACAGAACAAACTATGCATTATGGAGTATAATTGTGCAAACTTATATAATGGCTATTGGATTTGACATTTGGAAATATGTTGTGATTGGTTATAAAGTTCCAATAATTCCACCAACGATTCAAGATGGAAATAAGGCTAAACATAATTCAAAATCCATGAATGCTATCTTGTGTGGTCTATCAAAATTAGAGTTTATCAAGGTGATGCATTGCGAATTGTCAAAAATAAATTTGGGACAAACTTAAAACTTCTATAAAGGCGATGACAACATTAAGAAGGGAAAGTAATAAACTCATAGAAGGTAGTTTGAGAGCTTGAAAATGATAAACAAAGAAAAGTCATAGCCTATCTCCTTCATGTGGACAAAATTGTCAACACCATCAAAGGACTTGGTGAAAAGGTTGAAGAATTGATGATTGTACGAAAGGTGTTAAGGTCTCTCCCCTTAAGATTTGATGCCAAAGTTTCAGCTATTCAAGAGATGTAGGAATTTGATAAATTGACAATGGATGAATTACATGGGATTCTCTCATCATATGAAATAACGATTGAGGAAGAGAAAACATCAAAACAGGAAGTAGCCTTCAAAGCTTCAAAGAAGATGAAGAACAAAGAGCACGAATCAAGTAATAGCTACAAGAGTGCATCTGACAATGAGGAAGCATATTTTGTGAGAAAACTAAAAAAGGGGTATGAAAAAAATAAAGATAAGATGCCCATTAAATGCTTTAGTTGTGGAAAAGTAGGACTTTTTCCTGCCAAGTGTCCATATGTGAAAAATTAAAGTAGTGATGATGAAGAAGATCATAACATAAATAAAAGAAGAAAAAATCATAAAATAAATAAATAAACACAAACAAGACAAGCATGAAAAGAAGAAGAACTCTTATAAGCAAACAAAAAGCCTATACTCAAAAGGGGGTAGTGACTTGTTTGAAGAAAGTAGTGACTGTAGTTTCGATAGTGATCAAGGAGAAAATTTATTTATAGAAATTGAAACAAACATTAAGAAGAAAAAGGGAAATAAATGATGGAATAATAAGAAGAAAATGTTGAAATATATGTGGAAGTAGATTTTGAAGAAGAACTCATTTGTTCGTTAAGTGAAATAGAGAAGCTTAAGAAAAATAATTTGAAACAAAAGGAGAAATTTAAAAAATATTAAGAGGAGTGTGATGAAAAAACAAATATGTCATAGAAACTTGAAGAAGAAGAGAAGGATATTATAAACCTAAAGATTCAACTAGAAGAGGGAAAAAGGATGAAAGAATTCACAAAAATACAATTGAAGGAAAAGGAAGAAAATTCCAAGAAATAGGATGCTAAAATTGTTTCCGTAAGAAAGGAACTACAAAAAACAACTACTTAGTTGAATAAAAGCTTGAAATTTGAAAATAATGATGACTTGAAGAACACCATTCACTAGCTAGAAGTTACCAATTTACAATTGAATAATGAGGTTTCCTATTTGCAGGTCACCATTGATGAAATTCCTAAAGAAGCTACTCCACTTCAAGTAGATAACAACCACATGTTTGATGCATATCAAGCCTTGAAGAAAGATCATGATGCCTTAGTGCTATAACTCACAATGAAGAATGATACCATTTATTGACTACTGTGTGCTAAGAAGAAGGCTATTGATGAGATGTTAGGGTCACCTATTTGCAATATAATTTGTTTTGAGACAACCAATGCTTCTCCTTTTGATTCATCTTAAACATTACTAGTCACTAATGATGTTTCTCCAAATTAAAAAAAAGTTGACAAATATTGGATCCTAACTTTTGATCAAAATGGGATATATTAGTGGCTAACTTGGAAAAAAGGGATAGGGAGTTTCTGCCCCTATTCCTCTCGAGATATAAATATATATATTAGGAATTGGATATAAAAGGTTGCCTCATTAACCACACTTAGCCTTATTAAAACTAGGAAAGTGATATTTGTTGTAGGTGGGATTCAAACTGAATAGAACCATCCACTAATTGCGATGAATAGATTGTTTAGTTGGTTATTCGTTCAGTAAGAATGTTGTTGATGACATTGCTGATATGTTGGCTATTCAAATCCTATTTGTAAATTAGGCCTTACCCATACTCCAATAGACCATATCTCTTTGCCTTACAACTCTCCTCATCCTAAGAATCAAAGAAATTTGATAGGAATTAGGTTTATTTAAATCTTGGATATCATATTTTTATATCTTTACAGAGGCACCATGAAAGAATGAATTATGGGCTAATTTTGACTATCTAAATCAACTATGGATGGATTGATCCGAATTGGATCCTAGAACACTCTCTAAGTTGTTTAGAGAATTTTCAGCGAAATCACATAATTAATCATTTGTCGACGTGTTTCGAACCAACTAGTGTGGTTCATCGTCAGGACAAGTTGAAGATACAGATCCAGTTTAGCATGTTAAATAGTCTAAGCAGAGACTCCAACGGCTAAATATACTAACGGTTAATCCTGGCAAAACTAGGAATAAACGAAGAGTCTCTGCATCGCTTAAGAAACACTAGATCAGATTTCAACTTTGTGACTTGCATGCGTGTCCGCTTGAAACGATGAACCTTTTTAGCAGCGGCTTCTCTGTGCAGGGAAATTATCAAGGAATTTAGACTTCTGTGATCACAGAAGTCTAAATTCCTTGATAATTTCCCTGCATGGAGAAGCCACTGCTAAAAAGGTTCATCGTTTCGAGCAGACACGCATTTAGGTCACAAAGTTGAAATCTGATCTAGTGTTTCTTAAGCGATGCAGAGACTCTTCGGTTATTCCTAGTTTTGCTAGGATTAACCGTTAGTATATTTAGCCGTTGGAGTCTCTGCTTAGAATATTTAACATGCTAAACTAGATCTGTATCTTCAACTTGTCCTGATGATGAACCACACTAGTTGGTTTGAAACGCGTCGAAAAATGATTAATTATGTGATTTCGCCGAAAATTCTCTAAACAATGTTATGGATCACAGAAGTCTAAATTCCTTGATACTCTCTAATTTTTCATGAACTCTTTAAAAATTATGCCAAAGTTTCAAAGTCTTATAAAGATCAAGCTTATCAAAGATATCCTTGAAACAGTTGCAATTTGTGAACAACGCGGAGCAACGAGGGCCCTCGGTCAAGCGCGTAGACTGTCGGCCCATGGTAACGTGTGCTGCCACAAATTAGCAAAACCAGATGTCAATTTAAGAAATGGAGGTAGTTTCTAGTATGCGATTAGTGACAAGTCGCTAATAGCATATCACCAGGCAAACCCCTCAAAGAAGGAAAAGCCCCGAGCGCACGGACCCAAAAAGTTATAAAATGCAATGGATATCACATCGATTCCATCAGAAGTGGGGTCCCACAAAAACTGGAAAAATATCGAAAGGGATTCGAGCGGTAAGAGGTTTCAACTGAGTCCCACCTGATGCCACACAAGGGCTGCCACGCGTTCGGCGGAAGAGAGAGAAAACTGCTCACATCGAATGGGTAAATGTCATGTTACTTATCCACCCAATATCAACGATGACCATTGGATCTGGAGGCTACAGATCAATGACGAAGATGCATTTCGATGGGTGACCAGATTTGACGAGGCAAACAGGTAGAGTTGTATAAGATTTGAAGTCTGACGTGGATGATGCGTTGGCAAAAGGTCGTATTTCGTGGGCATTCTTGGAGTTGACGGATTAAATGGTCATTTCGAAAATGTCCAAGAGAACTGACACTTAGTTCATTATGAAATAGGTGGCCACCTCCCTATGAGGTGATGATTACGTAGAACAAAGGGATTCAGATGGATAGAGGCAGGGAAACCAGAAAGCCAGGAAGCAGAAATGAACAGTCAGAAAGCAGATTGGCTTTAAAGCCATGAACTGATAGAGAAAGAAGCAAGTAAGTTAGAAGCAGAAAGCTAAGAGCAGATGGAAGAAGTCGAGCTGACCTGCAGAAGCAAAGGCAACATCGAGCTAGAGTTAAGACAAAGCCAAAGAGATTTAGAGAGCCTGTGTACTCCAGAAAAGGCTTGAGAGGTTCAAGTGAACTCTTCTGTATATGTTTGTCATGTATGAGTCTCAGATTGGGCTCATACTACTGTGACCAATAGAGGTCGAGTATCAGTCAAGAGATTCTGTGTACTCCAGAGACTTGGGGGATCCAAGTATTGTCTTGCTGATTTATATCTATATGTGAGACTCAAATTGAGCTCACTATTGTAAAAAATATGCTTTGAAAACATAATAGAGAGGCCACCACTGAAGGATGGACCGGGAGACGTAGCCCAGGAGTATTGGGTGAAATCCTTATTAAACTTGTTGTATTTATATGTTTACCTGTTATGTTTTCTCTAACTACTTCAGTGCCTGTGTATTTCAAAATCTTATCGATCCGTTGCATAAAATAACATAGGCACATCCATGCACGAGTCTGTAATACCTAAAATGTTTGTCTTAGATCAATTTTAGATCATGGATTGATGTATGGTCAAGGACTGTTTTAAACAAATATTGAGTAATTCATAAATATGTGTCTCCCTAGATGTACACTCATACATCACCAATTTTCATTGCAACTAAATATTTGATAGTGGTTCACCAAGGATTGACCAAAGATACCAATTGACTGAGGTTCAACTAGGTGGTTCGTCAACTACGCTTTGATTCTTCCCCCAGTTATGTAGGGAGGTATTGAATTACTATTAAAAACCACCCATTTATTTCTAAGGGGGGATTGTTATTGAGTTATTGATTCACCTAAGTTATTGACATATTGATTAAAGGCTCATTTGGGACTTATGCTACCAATTGCCTTATTTTGTTGACATGTGATTATGTACTACTACGATTAAAATAATTTTCTGGTGTAACATATACTATTGGATTGATAGATGACGATGTGATATTTTTTAGTTGATTAATAAATTGAAAATTTTCTTTGGAATACAATTGGGAGAAGCAAAAATTTATGGGGAACATCCATTTGTAATTGATTTCAAAGTGGGAGAGTTGCAGATAACTTGGTATTGTAGCAATGAGTATTATTATTTATATTTCTAATGGATTATGTGTTTTTGTTATAGGATTTCCATCAATGTAAAAGGGGAATATTTTTGAACAAATTGTTGTAGTTAATGTCAAAGGGATTCTATCATTGATTTTATATATAAATATCCAAGAATATAAAAAAGGGGTTCTCATGGAAAAGGACAAGTCAAATAGTGAAGTGGTGGTTTCAAACCTACGATTTAGAAAGGCCATGGTATTTTCCCGTGACATTTGGAAAAATGAAATGCAAAGGCGAATTATTTAATTAAGGAATTGATCTTAAATTTTGAATTAACATGTATTTTCATGAAGGGTTATGATAATGCATAAAAAGATAAAGCATTGGAGGGAAAGTATGTGTGAGAAAAATGTAATTTGTGGAGTGAACAAACTATCTAGGCATTTTTTTATATAATATTATTTATGACCTACTTCAAATAGTGATATTTTAAGCATATTGAGGAGAGATTGAGGAGAATACCTACTTAAAATTTCATATCTATGTTCACTATACTTTTAGAGACATATTCTATGAAAGTTAGGGTTTGTGATTGGTCCTAAAATTTGCTTCAAATAAGTCATCTTGGGATTTTCTATATTAATTATTTTATAGGATAATTTAGACCATGAAATTTTGAGAAGATGGATGCAAGATATTTACGTACATGTGGTAAACAATTCATACATTTTTTTATCATAATTTTTTGAGATATTCCCTATATAAGTTAGGGTTCATGAATGCCTCTAAGTTCAATTTCAAGTAGGTTAGTTTGGAATTTTGCAATAATATATTTTCTGGGATGTTTCATACAATGAAAACTTGAAGAGATCGAGGTGATATCTTTGGGTACATGTGTTAAAAAGTTAAACATGGTTCATTATAATTTATGATGTGCCGTATGGAAGTTATGGTTCTTGAATACTCTTGAAATCAGTTTCAATCAAGACAATTTGGCATATTTTCTCTAATATATTTTCTAGGATGTTTTAGACTGTGAAATTTTGAGCTATAGGGAGATATTTAGGTATTTATGATAAAAAATTTAGGCCTTGGTTTTCTATAATTTCAAAGATATTCTCTAAGGGAGTTAGGGTTTTGAATTCTCCTGAAATCAATTCCAAACAAGGCATTTTGAATTTTTTATTTTTTATTTTTTATTTTTTATCTATAAGTTATTTTCTAAGATGTTTCAATCTATGAAATTTTTAGGAGGAAAAGTTGATATCTCTAGGTACCTATGATGAAAATTCTAGAATTTGGGCCAATATACTCTCAAAGATGTTCTTTGTGGAATTTAAGGTTTTTGAATGATCCTGAAATCAGTTTCAAATTACTCATATTTTAATTTTTTCTATAACTTAAATTTTGATACTTTTCAGACTATGAAATTTTCATATATCTAAGGAGACATTCATAAGTTCCTCAGGTAAAAACTTGAATTTTAGATTTGTAAAATTGGGCACATGGCATGCTTTACAATTTAATTCCTAGGAAGTGGCAAAAATAACAATCTTTGGGAGAGTTAAAATAAAAATTTGGAGGTTCAAATTTTGGTACTTGGTGAAGAAGGAAGCAATGAGTAGAGCTATAAAGGTAGAAGTAGTGAGTAAACCTGGTGAAGGAAGAAGAAACAAGCAAACCTGCTGAAAGAAGAAGTAGCGAGCAAACTCACTGAAGGTAATGTGAATGCTATTATCTTTTGAATAAGTTATATGCACTAAATAAGAGTTGTAATTGAGGGTTGTATCTCAATCAAAGAATTTTATGTCTCTTTCTAAGTTGGTACTATGTTGTGGGGTTTGGTACCTCAGATAGGTTGGTGCCTATAAATATTTGTAGTAGTGTGGAATGGTGTTTCTCGTAGATTATTACATACACATATCTATAAGATTAGGTTTGTGCCTAAAAATAATTATAAAAAGGATTTTGTGGTTTTCTCCTTAAAAAATTTCCACATAAATATTGTGTTCCATGTTTTGTGGTTAATAAATATGATATGTAATTATTTTCTTATGGTTCATCTAGGTTTAATTAAGTAAAAATGATCTTATACTACTTCACCACCCACCACCACCCTCTCTGTATAAGTGTGTGCTAAAAAATGTGGATTCTTAGGTATGACAAGGTATTATACAAATTTTGTAAATAATTATGAAAAAATTTCCATTATTTTAGCCAACCTACTAGAAAACAATGCCTTTGTATGGAGTGAGGTAGTTGAGAAAACCTTCTCATCTTTAAAACAGGCCATGTGCACTACTGTAGTATTAGTAGTTACATATTTTACTAAATATTTGTCTTGTAATGTGATTCCTTAGGAAAAGGATTTAGAGTAGTCTTGATGTAAGACGCGAATCCCATGGATTCATTGACAAGTAGTTTTGAGACCATAATGTGGAAAATAAACATATGAAAAATATTTGATTGTTATCCTTCTTGTAATTGAGGTCGATAACCAATATATCATTGGGAGGTGTTTCCAGATTAAGACTCATTATAATATAAAGTATTTTCTAGAACAATTTTATCACGAAAACAACATGAGTGGTTGACTAAGATGCTTGGTATGATATATAATTATCTATAAGAAAAGTAAATAAAATGTAGTAGTTGATGATTTATCAAGGAAATTTGAGGAGAAACATCTGTCTTTTCCTTATCCTTACTTGTCCTAGGTTAGACTAATTAATCCCATTAAGAATGATTGGAAAATGACATTATGGTTAAACCCATATAAAGGATTTAAGAAGATCCCAACCCTGTTAAAAGGGTACATAATGTAGAGATATATATTGACGTATAATGTATGCATTATTCTGGTAAAGAATTTTGGCATAAAAATAAACTATATTAGAGGATTTTCATTCATCACGTACAATGGGTCACTATAGCTGTCATAAAACCTATGAATGAACCAAGTGCTCCATATTTTTGAAAGATACAGAAAAAAACATCAATGGTTCTATAGTAGCTTGTGAAACTTAGCAAAGAAATAATAGTGAGATGTTGAATATGATAGAGTCATTGTAACCTTCTAATTCAAACATATATATGAACTGGCATCTCTATGAATTTTATAGTGGGTCTTCCAAGAGTTGGTAACAAATCAATGATCAAGGTGGTAGTTGAATATATTTTTTAATATTCTCATTTTTGTGCCTTATCACACCCATTTACACCTTCCTTAATCACCTAATTCTTCACAATTGTATTTTTAAGTTGCACGGTATTTCCACTTTTATTTCCTTAGATTCATATACCACATTCAATAACAAATTTTGGCAACAAATATTTAAAATTCAGGGCACCCAACTAAAAATTAGCAATAGGTATCATACCCAATAAAATAGTCAAATAAAAGTGGTTAATAATTTCTTATAAGCCTACTTGTGATTCTTTGCTTCCAAAAATTCGCACCAATGGGCATAGTGGCTTCCCATTGTAGAATGGTGGTAGAATACCACTTATCATGGAGCTACTAGAATGATACCATATGGAGTCATCTATAGCTAAAACACCATATTAGCATCTTCCTATTTACTAGGAACCTTCGATGTTCATGCAATGAATCACACATTTCTCACTCGGTAAGCCATTATATGCACACTTAAGGGAAATTTGGTTATGCTAAAATATAAAGAAGTAACAAGTTGACCAACATTACTGAAATATTTCTTATATGGAAGGGGATAAGGTGTTTCTCACACTTAAACCTATAAACATGTTGTTTTTAACCCTTTAAAATTAATTGCTACAAATATATTTTCAGTAGAATAGAAAAATGCAATGACACACACACACACAAATTTAACAATGAGTTTTTATCCTAAAAACCCAAAAACTAGAAAAACCAACAAGATTTTTAGTATATTACATATTTACAACATTACAATACAATATGTATATCTTGTGGCATCCACAATCCCCCAAGACATTAACCTTGGATTATAATAAAACTATAGTTCCTTAATCAGAATTACAAAAACATGGGTTGAACCACCATATGCCACAAAACAATTATAAGAAAAAAAATTGTATGTTGGAAATCCCCAAAAATGGTCAATGCAAAGAACTACTCATTTTGTTTTTAATTGAAGATACCTATCCCCTACTGATCTTATTACAATGAACCATGCATGAGTTTAATCTTGTAAATAATATAACACATACCAAACATTCTCCCACTTGTTGTTTTCTTAGCATAGAAGGGGTCACAAGGGTACATGATCAACAATATAGGGCAATAATTCCTATTGTTTCTTTACACAATAGAACTTCTCATTATTGTACCAAACCAATACTTGAACACAATCTTTGTAACCATACTATTTCCATTCTTGCATGAGCGCCTACCATGTACTCAAATTATGTAGTTGAGAGTGTCGCTACAAATTGTCTCTTGCTCATCCAATTGATTTCTCCTACAAATAGGTTAAAAACATACCCACTTATAGATATTCTTTGATCCATATCTCCAACCCAATATACATAATCCAAGCCATGTATGTCGAACACCTTGTCTAGTCCTTGTATTCCTTAGTAGAACAATCTAGAACTACTAATGCCACATAATACCTTAAACCCTCTTTATTATTTCCCAATGCTCATTTCTTGGTATACCTACGCAAAAATCCCATTGCATATGTAATGTCTAATCTAGTATAGATCATTGGATACATAAAACTACCAACTGCACTAACACATAGAACACATGACACATCCTCTTCCTTTTCCTATGTCTTGGGACACTTATCTGCAGATAAATATACACCTACAAGAATAGGGACCTTTACTGCTTTACATTCTTGCATATTAAACCTTTACAATATTGTCCCATAATACTTCCTCTAATTTAACAAAAGTTTCCTATTCACCCAATCTCTTTTAATTTCCATGGCCAAAATGAAATTTGCAGCACCAATATACTTCATGTCAAATTTTGAGGAAAACTAATTTTTCACATCCTAAATGATTTTCTTGTCATTTCCAATTAGAAACATATCATCCACATATAATAACAAATAAATAAGAAGATTTCAAACTAATTTTAAATACACACACTGATATACTTTTCTCCTTATGAATCCAAGGCACAATATATAAGTACCAAAATTTTTATATCACATCCTTGGTGATTTCTTTAACCCATTAAAGGTATTTTTCAGTATGCATACCAACTCTTTCTTTCACATCACTACAAAGCCTTTTGGCTACTTCATGTAGATTTATTCTTTAAAATCCCCATGTAGGAATTTTGTATTCATGTATATATTTTCTACTTCAAAATACAAAGAAACAACAATATATGAAGTAAGTATAATAGAAGTTAACTTGACAACAAGAGAAAAAATCTCACCAAAGTCAATTCCCTGTACTTGTGAGTAACCTTTTGCTACTGACTAAGCTTTGTAATTCTCCACTTTTTCTTTTGTATTTAACTTCTTCTTAAACACCCATTTGTTACCAATGAGAATTTTTCTAGCTAGAAACTCTACTATATCCCAAGCCTCATTCTTGTATAAGGCTACCATTGCTTAAACCATGACCTTTTTCCAGAGTTTTCCATCCTCTAAATTCATTTCCCCCTAATAGTTCTAATATTATCTTCAATAATAAACAAAGTAAAATTAGAGTAGAAATCACATGGAATATACTTATCTAGTTATCTTATTTCTTGAATTGATCACCTCAATACTAGAGTATGAGGTTCTTCTTCTAAATATTATTCTTCTATAGAGTCTGATTCATCATCCTTTAATTCAAAATCTATTTTCTCTAGTTCTGTATCCTTGGAAATACTTCCTATTTAACAACATCTTTTATTTCTCACGATACCACATCCTAACTATACAAAATCTTCTTAGTTAATTGGTTCCAAAGATTATAACTTTTTTCAACTTTATTATCCTAATTACTTCTATTTTCCTTTGGAATGTTCACATAAACATCACAACCAATTACCCTAAGATGTTTAAGAATGAGTTTATTTCCATTTCATACTTGATGTGGAGTCTTATCATCTAACATTTGTGAGGGTGATCAATTTTTCAGATGTAAAATTAAATTTTACGTCCAACGACTACTCACTACGCATACTTTTGAGTACACCCACACATTTTTTCATGTGTTTATCTATATATATATATATATATATTTTCTAGTGTGGGTGTACTCAAAAGTATGTACAATGGGTACTCATTGGATGCAAAATTCAATTCCACATCTGATAGGTGCCTACACTTTATCTTTGAGTAAATCTATACGGAGATAAGAAAAAATACAATAAAAAGTAGTTTTCTTTGTTTTCCTTTAAAAATTGATTACTCTAATTATATTATTTTACTTATTATTTTGTTATTTCCTTAGGAAGCCCATTTTATACCTTAAAATTCCCCTAATTCCCCATATGCTTTCCATCAAGGTCCTCTTCATTCTTTCTCCAGTTCCATCCTATTGAGTTGTGTATGGAGTAGTCTTATGCCTTGCTTTACCACACTTCTTTTAGAATTCTTTGAATTCATTCCTGTAGAATTCTTCATCATTATCCATCCTTAACACATTAATTTTTTTCTCTATATGATTCTCCACAAGAGCCTTAAATTTATCAAAGACTTCTTATTTCTTCCCAAGGAAATAAATCCATGTATTCTTCGAGAAGTCATCTATAAGTGAGAAACAATGCATTTATTTACCCGATGATGAAACTGTAATAGGTATGAACACATAATTGTGCACTAACTGTAATATTCCCTTTGCCCTCGTAGCACCAGAGGATGATATTACCCAATTTTGCTTCGTATATGAGCTATTTTCACAGGATTCAAAATCTACAGAGAAATTAGACATACCTTTACAATGTAGTACTCAAAGCCCCTTCTCTCCAATATGTCCTAGGCTTGGATGCCACAACATAGTATTTTCACTAGACACTCTGAGAGTTTTTCCTGCTTCAACTCCACTTTTATGAACAATGGAACTATTTCACCCATCAATAATAGTTATTCCCAAAAACTTATATAGAGTTCCAATCCTCGAACCATCCAGAAATTTCCCTTTTCAAACACCACTCTTACACATGCATCATTTATCTTGCTTAATAAAATTAAATTTATGGATAATCTTGGGAAGCGTAGAACACTAAAGAGTTTTCTAATCCTTTCCTACATGATCTTCGAGTTTAATTTTCCTCATCTTATGATTTTAGATGCTAATTCATATCCTAGATAAACATCAATGTCATACCCATAAAACCATTTCTCGTGAGGAGTCATATGAAAAGATGCACCTGAGTCGTCCAACCATACCTCATGATTTTCATGTGTTTTTAAAGAAGCCAAATATACATCCCTTCTTTGTATAAGGAGGTTTTTTCTTATGCAAAAGGAGAATAATCATATCTCTTCCCTCTCTCAACACTTTTTGATCTACATTACTTCTTGTAATGCCCTTGTTTTCCACATCTCCAAAATACCTTAATGATTTTTCTTGGAGATTTGGATCTTCCTCTAGATTTATATCTCCCAAATGAGTATTGTTTTTATTTATATCTCGAGAGGTTTTTCTTGTAGATAAGGAATCTACATTCCTACTTTCCATGTTTTTCTATCTCATCTCCCTCTGATAACAAGGATGATAATTATTTCATTAAAACTTAAAGTAGTTGCATTACTACTTGTCATCACCCTGTAATTTCCCTAGGCCATGGAGAGAAACCTAGAGGTAACCACAAAACCACTTGAAAAGATAGGATCTAGCCCTTGCACCTTCAGAGAGGGATCTCTCTTTCTGATTTAGATTTCTGTTTTAAGATATTAGGCTAGTTATTGAGTTCTGAGGTTAGTTTTTCAAATATTTGGTTGAAAATTGTAGGCAAAGACCATTGGGAATGGAGTCATGAATATTTGGATGATAAAATAAAAAAATAATAGAGCATCTATAATAGGGCAGGATAGACAAACTTTTGGATATTTCAAAGTATTTATGGAGCATATGGGATGAATGAGATTTAAGTTAAATTAAATATAGAGCATGCTGAGATGAATTCTATACTTAACATCAGAGTGCAAACATTTATAGTGTTTACAAGCCAGAGCAAAGTGCACTTAAGCAAATTCAACCCTTAATCTTCTTGAAATAATAAAGATAGAAAGCATATGGAAAATTGAGAAAATAACTATTTCACATGAGAAAGTACATCACCAAATTGTTTGACATGGGAATCCTGGAACAAAACTCTCTGTATTATTGCAAATTGATCATTTTAGTACAAGGCACAACTTACATCAAAATATGGCTCCTTTCTTCATACAAGTTCCAACCCTCTCTAAGTCCTTTAACTAAGTATTTATAGAAACTTTTTAGATCTCATATGAGACTTCAAAATAAAATAGATTTACAAAATAATACCTATTAAAGACATAAATATTTTAGATATAGAAGAAGAAGATATAGAAAGTTTGGTAAAATTTGATGCGTTGTTGAGAATTTGAAGGAATATGGTGCTAACTGTGGCTATTTTGCTGCAAATATTGTTTCTTTGTTACCGAAATTTCAAGGCTTTAGTTGTACTTACTCGATCAACTCTAGAAACTGGTCCCACCTTTCTTCATTTGGGATAGAAAAGTTTTCATGTTTCTAAACCTTTCATCCACTTCGGTGTAAATGTCAAAAGTTGGCTTCTTGACAAAAAGGTGATGAATCTCATGTTGAATATTTAAATCAAACTATAGGCCTTCTATAAATGCTTCTCCACTAATAACTCCTTTGGCCTTTACAAACTTTGAAGCATCAACAACTATGTTACACAACTGTTCCTGGTAGTTTTCTAATGGAATCAATTTTCCATTAGAATTCTTCAGAGTAGGTAGACCCTTTTCCTGCAGCAGTGTGAACTTTCTATTAAATCTTCTGACTTGCAACCCGAGCTCTTTGCATTTTTTCTCTAGTTGTATCATCAAATTATTTTTCGTTAAAACTCTTTTAACGTCCATTACTGTTGTTGTCCTATCTGGAATGTTTAGGTCCTCTAATCAATCCTTTGTCTTGGATTTTAACAACTTAATAATCCTTTGTGCCTCTTCTAGTCTGTGCTCCAAATCTGGCTCAATATTTTGTATTTCTATCTTAACTATTTGCATGAGTTCTTCCTGCTCAAAGGTGATTTGAATTGATGGTGACATATATGTTATATTAACATTTACATTCTGCCAAATTCTATTTTCGGCCTCTGCCAACATCTGAATGATAAAATTTTGATCTTCATATTTCTAAATTTTCTGAATGAGATTGAATTTATTTTGCAATTCTGTTAAATAGGAATTATCAACTTTAATTGTTTTCTCCTCTATTCAAATCAATGTTGTTGATAACTTCTCTTTCTCTGCCTTAATTGATGATAATTCTTCCAAATATTTAACAAGCTCTTCTGTAGAATCTAAATATGTTTCCTTTGATGAAGTCTTTGCTACTATACCTATGCCTGATGTAGATGTCTTTGCTGCTTCCGACTGTTCTTTTTCTCTTAAAAATGCTTCCATGTCCTACTCCATTTTTTGTATTTGTGCATTCTGATCAACAAATATTGTAAATAATTTTTCCTTTTCCATTTTTATTCTAGCAACTTCTTGAGATTGAGGATCTTCCATGGATGGTAGCTCTAGTTGCTTTCTTAATGCTTGAATATCTACCTCTTTTCTCTTTATAAGCTCTTATGCTGCCTTGATATTAGCAGGGTCATGTCCTAGTTTTATTATCAAATCTTCAAGAGATTTGATTCTGTTGTCTTTAAAAAATGAGGACATCTTTTCAATCTTCAACTAAGAATGCACGTTTTTTAGGGATGACTTTAATTTGGAAACAATCATGGCCGAACTGGTAATTGATGAAAAGATCAACTCCTTTGTTTACTAGTATAATCAATTTGATTGTTTTCATGTATCTTCTTTGTACCAATTGAGAAAATGGAGGCTTTGTAGTCTTTAGCGCTCCTAGGCACTGGTACTAAAGGTTCCATGAAGGCTGTTTGGAACTGTCCTTTCTCTGATTCGAATGCAGGGAGAAATCTATGCTATTTTTTCACTGTTTGCTTCCAAAATTCTAAGTATGTTGAAGGCTTTAAAGCTTCATTTTTCAACTTTATCTCATTGGACCTTGAAAATATACTCTACGGAGTTGAAATTTGAGATATAGAAGATACTAGACACTGAATTGTTGGGTCTATAGTAGGTGATTGAATTGTTTCTTCTGCTTGAGGAAAAGGAGTGACAGGAGTTGCTATCAAAACTATTATGAGCAGCTGATATGTGTCCCTGTCTTCTGGAGATTCATCTTGGATAGTAATCACCTAAGGATCAACTTGAGGGTCTGATTTTTGAGTACTGTTTGGGTCCTCCTTTCTTCTTTTAAAAACATAAAATTTTGCATCTTGTGTTTCAAAGTCAGTAGGGCACATGGTCTCTCTCTACCTTTTGGCCCCCTTTTCCTTGGGAATAGACATCTGCATGGATGACTGACTAACTAGTCATTCTTCAGCTTCTTGTAAAGTTCCCTCTATCCATTCCCCTTGGTTAGCATACTGTTCAATTTCGAGCCTTGGTGTATGTGCATAAGAAGTACTCTTTTGTTCTAATCTAAGTTTTGAAATTATGCCCAGAGAATCATAAGACTAAGAGAAACTAGGATTAAATTTCATTTGACTTAAAATGGCTTCCACCTCCTTTACTACATCTCTGGTGTTGACAATATAAGGACCTATATTAGCCTTTAGCTTGAAATATGCTTTCTTTTTTTAGGATACAAAGTGTAGCTCATCCATGTTCAACATTTGTCTAGTGTATTCTAATGCAAATATTCTAACCGGTACAAACATTGGTAACCTATAAGGAGGTAACTCTGATCCATATATTCTAATTTCAGTATAATTCTGGTATAAATACCAGTCTCCAACTTTTGATTTCTCTGACAAGTGAAAGATCTTATTTATCTTTGGTGAAATCCTCAGGATCACATCACTGCAAAGAAAGCATAATGAGGCATGCAAAAACTTATCAGCAAAATTAGTGTAAGTATACTCCTTTGAGTTATTTCTAACTAGAGAAGTTCACAAATCACTGAAAAAGGATTGAACTCATTATTTGTCTTCTATAAAGGAAATTTGAACATGTTTGACTCATGAAATAACATAAGATAAACCAATACCGATTGATATTTGAAAACACATTCGAATTTGAAATTTACAAATTGATCATGCATTGCGTTAGTTAGAAATTGGTTGTAATTAAAAAGAATGGATGACTTTTTACCAACTACAAAAATTGACAAAAATCCTAGAACTATTTCATCTACCCATTGATCATTATAATACCCAAGTAGTCGGGTTACCATAGAATTTTCTTATTTGGATATTTCTAGAAAGATCAAGACTGGTTATGGGGAATTGGTTCGAGGTAATTCAACATTTTCGGGAAGGAAAAATTTGAAGGTTTGCATTCTTTGAGGGAAAACCATATTTTTATATAATTCCATCAATACATCGGCTGAGAAAGGATGATGGGAGGCTTGGTATTCAAGTTGCATGTCTTGGAAAATAATTTTAGGGGAAATGGAGAAGATGACTTCGTTATTTTTGGAAATATTAACTTTTTGGCTTAGCAGGTATCAGAGATGGCACCAAGTGGAGAATTCAAGAAAAAACTGAGTTTAGGGGAAAACAAACTGAGGGATAAGGGATTCCCAAACGTTCAGATCATCACTTTGGTCAAGGAATTTTTGTTTGGCCTAGTTGTGAAGTTTATAAAGGTTGAATTCACACTAGGTCTCGACAATTTTATACTGGGTGTCGATCAAAGGGGATTTATCAAAATCAGGGATAGGGGGAATCATGGGATTTTCTTTGGAACTTTCCCCATCGCTTTACATGTCAACATATTGGAAATGGAACAATAGGAAGGCAGAAAAAATAGTATCAGAAAACACTTGATAGAAAGAATTCTAAAGGACAAGGTTACCTAGGTGAAATTTGGTTGACTTCGTAGAGGAAAAATTGCTATAGAATGTTGACAGTTGGTGGCAACTCGATCTTCGACTTGTAGAATCAATGGTGTGGTGAAAGGAGTGAATTGTAGGCTTTCAGGGGTTTTTATAGCAGTTCGATAAGTTGTATAATAGAATACTAACGTTATGGAGTGGGGGTAATTTAATGAGAAAACGAATAAACAATGGGAACTTTAAATGCAATAACGTTCAATATTGGATTTGGCGGTAAATATTTGAACATTGAATGACTAGTCAACGTGGAGGGGGTGACATGGCAGGAAAAACAGCAGGAGTGGAGTGGCATATGAGAAGACAGGTGGCGGGAATTTACTGGTGGAGGTAATAGATAATTGGCAGGAGATGGCGATATTTCGGGGGCGGGGGGGGGGTGTGGGGGTGTGGTGGTAAGTTAGTTTCCAAGATGGGACCCCCCCAAAATTCTCCAAGAGCCACAATGTCGCTCCAAGTGTTTTGGCAGAAACCACTTTTCGCCCCCCCCCCGCCCCCCCTCGCGTGTTGACTATCGAGAGTGCGAGGGGGGGGGATTATCCCTTCGCCGTGAGATCTGGGTAGGACTATTCTAGGCCGTTGGTTTGAGCACTTCATTTAACCACAAATGACAAACAAGACTTGTTGTATTATTTTATATCATAATACATTATAACCAAAAATTTAAAATACTGTATGAAATTGACATTTTAAACTTTAAAGCGACATTTTGATTGGCTCGCTATAGAGGCTTATTTTTTATTTTCTAATTTTTTCATTCTTTTCTTTTGTTTTCACACACACACACACACACACAGATACACACACATTTTTTCCCCTACTTTGTTTTTCTCTTTTTTTCTTTCTCCCTTTTTTTGTTTTTTATATCATAATTTTTATTTTTCTTCTTTCTTTTAACTTTTGAAAATAATTTGCAGAATGTAATAATTATTTACAACATCTCATGGGAGAAAATCAACAAATAATCATCTATTGATCCTATAAATTATAGGACCCTAACACTACCTATGGTAACAACCATACTATCCCATGAGTCTGGTAAAGAACACAACATATTTATGTTCTTATCTTCATCTAAAATATTAATATCAATAGATAATATCTCACTTACCATAGTATTGAAGCTATTCATATGCTCTGTCACCGAGTCTCCATCCTTCATCCTTAGGTTAAAAAGCTTCTTCCATAGGGACATTTTTTTCACTAGGGACTTATATTGATACAAAGCCTCTAATTTGTTATATAATGCCTTTGTTGTAGCTTCTCTTGAAACATTCAAAAATACTGAATTTTAGAGACACAATCATGTTGTTCTCTTTTCCTTCTAATTTGAATTTGTCCAATCTTCTGTCAAAATCCCGGTTAGTGTAGTAACTAGATCCAAAACACCACTGATATTTGTCCACCAAAATATCTTTGATTTTGAGCTTCCACGACTCAAAATTTTTCTCATTGAATTTCTTGACTGTATATTTAAACTAATCATTGTTTCATCTCACCACAAGAATTAGTGTTTCGATCTCCCACTATAAGAACATTTTTCACAGGCCTAAATAAAAACCTTTAGCTGCAAAGGCATCCACTTGAATCTAAAATGCTCTAACACCAAATGTTGATTTTAACCCTATAGAGTTGATCGTTATAAACATATTCTTAATAAAAATAGAAAAAATATAATGGTAAACACACATTTAACACTAAGATTTAACCCTAGAAACCCCAAAACTGAGAAAACTAGAAATATTTTATAGTATATTATATCTTTATAATATTAAATTACAATATGTATAACCCTTGGCATCCGTAAACCACCAATCCATTAACCATAGATTAGAATAAAATTGTAGTTTCTTAATTAGAATTTTAAAACCATGGGTTGAACCACCATATGACACAAAACCATTAGAACCAAAAACTACCAAAAACGAACGAAAAAAATTACCCTTTTTTTATGTTATGTGCCCCCCCCCCTAAAATCCCATGTAGTGTGAGTTATCAAACCCCCTATGACACCCCTAGCCCGATTACACATGACACAATGAATCATGCATGTGGCCAGTTGTGCAAAGAATATAATACATACCCAACAAAACAAGCATTACTTAGAGATGAAATCCACTAGAAACCAACATCGAATTTTTATGGCCCCTATACGGTATTCCAACACATTGTATAAGTGGCCTAAAAAGTAGCTATTCCAACCCATTCACGTAGTCATATTGAACTATAGATTGCAAACAAATTTACTAGAACTTGATGAAGAAGGGTCTATTAATTTCCAATTCGACGTAGTATTGGATACCATGGAGCATTGATTGTGCCACTATCCAAGAGGTATGATCTAGTCAAAATATATCCAACTAGAAGTTACCACATAAAAACCAATTGCAATTCTAGAACAATTCCCCCCCTTTATTCTTGAGGACAATGCTTCTTTTGAATATGGAGGGCATTTTAGGGTCATAACTGAACCTCCCTAGTTTAGGTTGCTTAAGAGTAAGTTAATTAATGTATGACACCATCTTATTTCGTTTTATAATGATTAATATGAGTATATTTTATGTATTTCATCCACTTTTATCTCTTATAACTAGTTTTTTGCATTTATAAATTCTATATATCTAGTTTGTGTTTCAAGTATAAGGATTAAGGAACAATAAATTACATTAGGAAAATATCCTTGGATACAAAATACATTCAAAATTTCTCTTTCTTTGGGAGATTATCACTTAACATAATATTATCATTCCCAACTTTACTTTTGTCTGAAACTTGAATGTTTGGCTCTAGATGCACTTCAAAATCTATTAAAGGTAAATATTGAAATACAAGAAATACAAATTCTTAATATGTCAATTGATAAAAACTCATGTTAGGATCTCTTTTTCAATTGCAAAATTATAAATTGGATAGCATGTGCTCAATGTGAAACATGAACCATATGCATAAATTCTTGGAAAAGAAGTGTTAAGATAACATTCATCAATCATATTTGTGATAAGTTTCCCTTCTACCATTAATTGATTTTGTAGATTAGCTTTGCAAGAAAATGAACTCTCCTTTTGTACAACCTTTTGTTCACTTGTTTCATCTTGTAAAAGCACACACTTGTATCAATCATCCTTAATTTAATTTTCAATTTCATCTCTCTTTTATTCTAAATAAACACATTAATCATTTTTTATATTATTGAATTTAGTAAAGGAAGGAGAAGTTAAACAAAACATCTTCAATTATTTCTACTTATTCACAAGCTTCATGCAAGTCATTCATTTCCTTCATAAAATGAATATAACAATAGTTTTTGGAAGTGATCACACATACGACCACCAATACATATGACATACTTTGTGACATATTTTTGACAATAGTTTGATGAATACATATTGATTTTCTTACAAACCCATGTAGATGTGTTCATAGAAAAGGTTTCATTGCATAATTCACCATTGTATCCTAGTATTATATTTTCGACACAAAGAACTACCACGTGGTAGCTATGGCCCATGAATTAATCACGACAAAATTTTGGTGAGCCTTCCATTGTGTTATTACTCCTCCAGATCTCCAAGGATGAGGAAGAGTCCAGCTAAGGTAACCATAGACCAATCTTTTGACTTGGTAGTTAGCCCTACCAGGTCGGAGAGGGCTCTCTCCAAAGAATCAGAGCCAAGAGGGCTCGATCGATTAGGGTTTTATGCTAGGTATAAAGTGCAGAGGTTTTTTTGATTTGATTTGGTGGGGTTATTGCTGGATGAAGGTATAAGGTAAACAAATCTAGGGTAGGGCAAATGAGATATGATTGCAGACATTCAAAGGGGCAAGTCAACTAGGAGGATTATCAATTCAAAGATGGTTTAGTGAGGTGGTTTAATACTGATGAGGATTTAGGAAGAGCATATGAGATGTATTCTTCCTAAACTGAATAAAATGGACAAATTATGATAAATTTCCCAAAACAGAGCATGAACAAACATGTATTTTGCCTATCAACTTAAAAATTACCATATAATAGACATAAAATGGTTTAGGAGCATACAAAACATTCATAAAAAAATGGTCACAAAGAGAAAACAATGCTAAACACCCATACCACATGTATCCCAAAGAAATAGCTACAACTCATCTATTAATATTGGCTAAAATCTGATACAGTAGTGTCTCTGATCACTAGTATGATATCCAACTGAGTCCAACCTTTGAAAAGACTAAAAAATACAAGATATAGGCCTCAAACAAACTCCTTCCATCCATTAGGGGTCGAATCAATGAGAGGAGGAGTAGTTCCACCAAAATTTGAACTGATAGCTAGAGTGTAGGGTGGTCAAAGTGACTCATCCCTAATTACAATGAACTAGTTCATTACACCTCATAGAGTCTATTTACCTAATGTATTTACCCTAGGTAATAGTAAAAAGACCATAATTAAATTTACATGATCAATTGCATCAGTAAAAGGTTGATATCTAAGAGGAAAATCAAATATGGAGAAAAACAGTGAAAAATTAGGCAACTGGTCAAACACGCAGTGTAAGTGTCAAACGCACAACACCATCTTCAACCCCTTTTTGCTTGCCTTCCCGGTGTCCAAATTGAGCCCAGGATAGCTTGTTGGAAGGCTCTAGTTTCCAGATATACCTTTATTTGGCAAAATAGATGTGATTTGACCCTCCAAAAATGGATTCTCACAAGACTAGTCAAACGCGCAGTGTCAAGGTGAAAAAGGAGGCAAAACATTGATTTTTTAAGTGTTTTTTCACCTTTTCACCTGCCAGTTGTGCAAAAAAGGATTGTAAAGTTGTTTTCATGCATGTCTTCCTTGATTTGAATCCAATAGTGGTCTTCTTTTGTGATCCAAATGGAAAATGGCATCAACCCATGGTACTCATCCACCCATATTATTCATCGACCCATGGAATTTACCCATGGTATTGTAAATGGCATCCGCCCGTGGTATTGTACAATCCACCCATGGTATTCATTCACCCATGGAATTGACCCGTGGTATTATAACTGAAAAATAATATAAGTAACAAGTCACATTTTGTAAAAGGATAGATTGTCCGCCACAATGTAGCCTTTACAGTTCAGAGGCATGTAGCCGCCACATCTCTTCTCAGAGATAAGCTACCATTGCCCTAGCTGGTTTATTTCCACTTGGGTTTTAATGAAAAGTTTCTTTGTGGTTTTGTTTATTGGGCATTCTCCTATTTTTCTTCTGGTAATTTCAAGTTTTCAGATCTTGGGGGCCTTTCCCCCAAGATCCATTACAAGTTTTCAGATCTTGGGGTCTATCCTCCCAAGATCCATTTCAATCTTTTAGATCTTGGGGGCCTCCTCCCAAGATCCGGATCAGTGGTATCAGAGCAGGTTACGATTCCATGGGAATGTGGGTTTCATGCATATTTCAGTTTCAAATTTTGCAGCAATATTCAACAAACTTCAGGCATGTGCTACAACCTCCACAGAGCACTTTCTTGGGTCAAGCAAGAAGAATTTTTCTTTTTTCATTTTTTTGCAGGAATTGTTTTGGGCGGCGAAATTGCAGATCAGATCTGAAACATTTGGTACAAAATTTATAAAAAAAAATACCATATCTGGATTCCTCTCGAAAAATCACCCAATTTCAAAAAAACAATGGGTCGAATCGGAGTTCGGATGTGGGAGATATCACTGATTTAAAATCAGCTATTTTATCAGAATTTTTGTGACAGAGGAACTGTTGCAGCGCGAATTTGAGATCTCAGAGTGTCCAGATAAGGATTTCCAACTCATGGGAAGATGCAAAATGATCCTTCTGCTTCTAAAAATAGGTTACAATAAATATTCTGAGTTATATTGGCCGAGTTATGTCCATTTTAATTCTGGAGTAGCATTCAGAGTGGGTTCCCATTGGAGACGTGCCCTCCCACCCCACTTTAGTAGGCACCTGCTTCACATTAATCAGTTTCAACATAGCAGAATTCGGCTTGGGTTATTTGGAGACATTCCCTCCCACCCTAGGCTATGTAAGCACCTGCTACTTCATCACCAACATCACGGTTATGGGTCAACCACATAAAATCCTTGTCATCGAAGTCCATTTGCTAGGCCGCACACTGTTAGAATCACAGTTGGTCACAAGAAATACATGGTATCTCTATCCTAGGATCTTCGTTTATCAGGGTTTTGGGTTAACCACATAAAACCCTTATCTTCAGTGGCTCTTCATATTCAACAAAGGCTTCGTAGGAGGGAACTTTACGCAATGGGGACCATTGCTTCTTAAGGAGGGAGGAATGATCAAAATGGAAAATGGCATCAACCCATGGTACTCATCCACCCATAGTATTCATCGACCCATGGTATTGTAAATGGCATCCGCCCGTGGTATTGTACAATCCACCCATGGTATTCATTCACCCATGGAATTGACCCGTGGTATTGTAACTGAAAATACTATAAGTAACAAGTCATATTTTGTAAAAGGACAGATTTTCTGCCACAATGTAGCCTTTACAGTTCAGAGGCATGTAGCCGCCACATCTCTTCTCAGAGATAAGCTACCATTTCCCTAGGTGGTTTATTTCCACTTGGGTTTTAATAAAAAGTTTCTTTGTGGTTTTGTTTATTAGGCATTCTCCTATTTTTCTTCTGGTAATTTCAAGTTTTCAGATCTTGGGGGCCTTTCCCCTAAGATCCATTGCAAGTTTTCAGATCTTGGGGGTCTCTCCTCCCAAGATCCATTTCAATCTTTTATATCTTGGGGGCCTCCTCCCAAGATCCGGATCATTTTGTCCAAAAAGTGACCCAACAAAAAGTACAATGCCAAGGGCACTACGCCCTTGGCATTCTAGCTGTTAAAAACTGTGTATAATTACTTGAAAAGCACAAAAAACTTCAAAATTACCTCATAACTTCTCAAAATTGGTGAAATTATTTCTGACCATGTGTTTTGTGCATGGATTGAGGCTTCAACAAGGATGTGTAGCTTCTCCTTCTCTTTTTGGTGAGTTAGGGCTTCAATTTTTGCCTTTGTAGCCTTGAGATTTGGCCTTGCATTCCTTTCTCTATTGGCATAGTGTTTTTTCATCTTCCTTTGAAGTTAATTTTGCTGATTGGCTTTGTCTAGGAGCTCCTCTAAATGCTGATTGACCTTATCATGCCAATGCTCTTGGTTCTCATCAATCAAGAGGTGAAATTGCTTATTCCATGTGAGCTTATTAGAAAGCTCAACCTCCTTTTGTTTCTTTAGTTCTAGAGCTCTTTTCAGCCATCTAGTTCTAGGTATTCTTCTAGGTTCTTGCTTTTCTTCAGTTTCACTATACTTGTCATAGGCCTCATCAAGCAATTCCTTGGATTTCATTGCTTCTTTCTTTGCCTCGATGAACCAAATCTACGTGACCTCATGTTTGGCCTCAAGCTGCTTATTTTCCTTCTCATAATATGGGATGATGTATTTTTCCCTTTGCAGTTTGATCTAGAGCTCCTTGATAAGTGCATATTTTTCTATGATGATAATGCTTATACTCTCACTATCATCATTCTCACCTAGGTCAACCAAGTCCAACTCCTGCTTTGTCTCATGGAGGTCTTCCTCATGTTTGATCTCCGCCTCTGTCATCCTTTCCTTGCCCTTCTGTACCTACTTTGTCAATGAAGAAGGCAAGGCCCCTCCCACAATTTGTAGGAAAAACACCTGCCTATGGTCTCTCTGATAAGTGTGTGTCAAAGTGCCCAAATCAGCTCCTTTGGGCTTGATGACCTCAACCTGTCCAATCTGTTCCAACTCTCTGATTTCATCTCTGTTAGGTGAATGTATATGCTCATGAAATGGTGATGATGGAGGTGATGGTGAGGGTGACTGATCAGATGAGGATGAATGATCCATGGGCTGAGATGGAGGAATGGAGGTGGAAAGGTGAGATTATGAAGGGATACTTTGAAAATTTTGAGTAGATGAATCAATAAATATGGGATTGGCTATGAAGGTACTCCATGCAATGTTGAGCTCTTTGAGATGATGAAGGACTATGATTTCAATGAGGGAATGATAAAAGAGAATATTCATTTGATCTTTATACTTTCTTTTCTGGGAAATGTAGGCCATCTTATCAATGCTCCGAAAAAGATAATAAGGTATGTTGAGCATCTTAACCCTTGTGAGATGCACGAGTAGCTGAATATGATAGGTATGCAGTTTGGAAAAACTTCCTCTTCACAAGTATAGTATCTCATGATGATTTTCGTCATGGGAACTTATCTATCTAGGAGGTAAGAGAAAGGAAATAACCTCTTTCTATCATTTCTGTATCTAGGTTTAATATAGGGCTCATAATAATGCCTCTCCAAATCACCTTGTTTAAACCATTTCTCCCCAAAATTTGGGATTCTAGTGGCAGCGAATATGGTGGTAGTGGATACAGTGAAAGTGACACCAGCAAGGGTTACCTGGTTGTCATGGAGATTGGAGATGAATAGTCTAATCAACATAGGATGATAATGGACCTTTTGTACTTTCTCACAGAATTCAAAACATCCTAGATGTTTGAAAGATGTCACAATCATGGGAGATGCCATGAATTCATTAGTATTTCTTGGCTCAAACCTAAGGATTCTCCCTCCTTTTTTTGACTTCCTCCCCTTTCTTTCCTCTTCACTAGAAATTTTGTTTTCTTCTTCTGACATGGTTTCTTGATTTTAAAACCCCAGGGAGATGAAATGGGAGTGGAATGTAGGTGTAGGGAGCTAGGAATGGTGTGAGAAAATTCAAGGAGATGAGGGAAGGGGTTTTTGGTTTAAGGGAAGTAACAAGGAGTGGGAAGGTAAAGGGATTTGGGATGGGGAATTTTATTACAGGTTAGGGGTTTTGGGAGCCTAGGTAAATAGAACACCTAGGTCTTAGGGTTTTGGGAAGAGAAGGCTTTGGGAGATAATGAAATGATACGAGGATTGGGAAAGAGTTTAATAGGGGTATGGGAAAGGGATAGAAGTATTAGGGTGTGAAATTAGAGGTGTGGGAATGAAATTAGGGTTTACAGGTTTGAAGACTCAAAATTTCATTCAAGAGACTTAACCATGAAGTTGTGAGATTTGAAATGAAATGAGGGTATACTTCAGGGCTACTTACTTGCTAGAGGAATAGAACAACCGAACAAAAGCTTCAGAGGCAATGGCACTTGGTTTTAGATTCTGGAGAGAAACCATGGTCAAATGCGCAATGCTCAATTGAAATGCGCCCTTTTACTGGTCAAACGTGCATCGTGTAACAAAAATGCACAACGTATAACAGAAACATGCCCTCCTGGTCAAACGTGCAGCGAAAACTTAGTTTTGCTGGTTTTACCTGTCAAACTCAAAAATTTCTCCTTTGTTGAGGTTATTCGACCATGAAAAGAGCAAATTAGGGGAAAATGGATGTCTTGAAGGCTTTAAATACTTGATAGCATTTGACTTTGTTGATTTAAAATCCATTTGCTAATGTTTTGAAAATGATTTTGAAATATTGCACTAATACCCTTTTACCTTGTGCTTTTGCTTTATAGATTGATCAATTGTTCGAGTAGAAACTTTTTGTTTTGACATTCAATGTCCAGTTGGCATGTGGAACTGAGTTGGAAGCTTTGGGAAAAGTTACTTATTACATATAATGACATAAAATTACATAAGTATAAAAAAATAGAAATACATCTCTGTTTTTGGAATAAAATTACAATTTGGGATGAAACTCATACTTGAAATCAAGATTGGAAATTTGGCAAGCATATTCACATGTTTCTAAATCCTTTTTAAATGAAAAAGGGATATAATTGGTGTTCACTCTATTACTTTTTCTGGCCTTATGTAGTGAAATGGTGTTTTATTGGACCTTGAAAAAAATGAAACCTAGAGACCTAATGAAAATCTTGAGTGAGCAGACTTCATTGTGACTTGAATGACATAGATACATGATGAAATAAACTTTAATAATTGATGTATGCTCAGTAAGGCATGAAGGTGGGCCAACAAGTATATATTTTTGAGGGAGAGTGAGGTTTTTGATTAGGGCTGCCATCAGTGAATAAATTTTTGAATGAGGACCCAGGTGGAATGACAAAATTTTTAGAATGGGACCCTAAAATGATATAAAAGAAGAGTTTTGATCACTGATGGTAGTATGCAAATACTGACTCTAACATCAGCCTTATTTGGGGATGGCATCTCCTTGGAGGTGTCAAGAACACCGTAGACCAAGTGCCTAACCATGTGGGCCAACCCTAAAATGATATAAAAGAAGAGTTTTGATCACTGATGGTAGTATGCAAATACTGACTCTAACATCAGCCTTATTTGGGGATGGCATCTCCTTGGAGGTGTCAAGAACACCGTAGACCAAGTGCCTAACCATGTGGGCCAATATGGTCAAAAAATCAAACAGAAATGCATGGCTGAATTCTGACAACTCAAATAACACAAACTGACTCAAAACTGACTTACTTATCTGATGACTAAACTTTGAAAATGGAAGAAAATCAATGAAGCTCCATGTCCTTCACTTTGGGCTCCAAACTCCAACGATTCTCTACTTCACACTTGCAAAAAATTAAATTGTTTTGTACAATGAAACTGACCTATTTCAGAAAAGATAGTTCTTAAGGAACCTACCATTGACTGGTCCTCCTAAGCATGGTTCTCCATTCATCTCATCCAATAAGAAAGCATTTTTTTTCTTGGAAAGCTGAAATTTGATAAGGGCCTTCCCACAAATTTTCGAATTTACCATGCTTTCCTTGTCTTTGTTTCTAGCATCCCAACGAAGCACTACATCTCGAATTATGAAGTCATCTTCCTTTGTTTTCCGGTCATAGATTCTCTTTATCCTCTCATGAAGCTTAGAGGTGTTCTGAAATACCTCATCCCGTGTCTAGTATAGGTGAATCATTTGATTGATTTGACACTAAATATCATTTTATTCACTTCCTGCTTCTTGTAATAATTTCATGACTGAGACTGCTAATGATGAATGGAAAATAATATCTACTCCATACACAATTTGAAAAGGAGAAAGTCCAAGAGATTTCTTGTTGCTCACCTGATTTGCCCATAATTCATTGATCAACTTTTTGTGCCAATTCTTTTTGTTGGCCTTTGACATTTTCTTGATAATGTTGATTAAGGATTTATTGGAGGACTCAGCCAAACCATTTCCTTGTGGATAATATGCTGTAGAATTTCCCAACTTAATGTTGTGTTTGTCACAAAACTCAGTCATCTTTTTAGACTTGAATGCTGCCGCATTGTCTGTGATGATCTTATTAGGACAACAAAAACGGGATAAGATATTAGTTTCTAAAAACTGAATGATAACTAAATTTGTTGCTTTCCTGGTAGGAATTGCTTCAATCTGCTTGGTAAAGTAGTCTGTAGTTCAATGTTGTTAAAAGCGCGAGCGGGATTAAATCGGCACGGGGAACGAATCGGAAAAAATCGGAAAAATCGGAAAAAAATCGGAAAAAAGTGGGAAAAAATCGTTTGGTACAAAAATATTCATTTTTTTTCCATTTTTTTCAACTTTTTTAATATCTAAACCATCTACAACATAAAATAAATACATTGACACATAAATATGATAAAAAAACTAATATATAAGATGTTTAATATCATTTCTAGCGCTAAAATCACACATAACATTGAATCATGTCCTGAATAGTAAGTCCCGACTCCTGAGCCCCAAATCAGCCTCAAAATATCAACAAAAAATATGATAATGTATCTCATCATGTCATAATGTCATATACAATAAAATGAAAGTCTAATCCTATTGATTTCCTCTGCCCCTCTTGCGAGAAAATGCCACAGGTTTCCCTTTCCCTCTAGATGTAGATGCTGGTGCCTGTGCTGGTGGAGATGGCAGTGGAGTCTGATGTGCTCTAGTAGCTGAAGAACTAGAAGTAGGAGGTATAGGAGGTAGACCACGTCCTCTACTAGTGGCAGTGGTAGCCCGGGCAGGCGGTGTCACCTCCTCCTCCTGTTCCTCCTCCTCCTCCTCCTCCCCCACCTCCTCCACCTGCTCCTCCTCCTCCACCTGCTCCTCCTCCCCCTCCACAACATCCTGCACTAACCAATCATCAGTAGACTCCATGAGAGGCCTCTCGGCCTCGACCCT
>APFE030912455.1:0-41392 GCA_000404065.3 Pinus taeda | reverse complement strand
TTAGCATTGAACTGATAGATGGCTGTGAACCAGGTGTGGTTCGAGGAACAAAAAATGATGATGCAGCTACCGGATTGACTGATGCTGCAGTAGAACCAGCGCCACTTGGCCCACTTCCTTCAGCTGACCTTTTTAGTTGCCTTTTGAGTTCTTCTTTGGCCTCTCTAGTCTTCTCTAATTCTCCCAGTGCTCTCATGGCTCTTTGGATAAGTTCAACAGTTGTATTTGTACAAGGCCCCACATCATGTCCAGGGATTTGTGCAAGGTGATACTTCAACCTATACACCCCGCCGCTTATATCCTTTCCACACAACTTGCAAGTCAAGTTTTGTCTATCATTCGGAGCATTAGGCACACCATATTCCTAGAAAGGATCCAATTTCCTTGGCATGTTTGTTTTTGAACTTTGAAGTTGCAAACCTATGGGAAAATAAGGATTAGGAAATATGAATTTAGGATTACAATTTAGCATTTGCCATTTACAAAATTACAAGTTACAAATTTCCAGAATCCAAAGTTCAAACCCAAGTTACCCAAGCAAATGGCAAATGCCAAAAACAATGAAAAAACATAAACAATGTTTAAAAAAAATGAAAACAAAAAAAAAATTGGTTCCCATAGCCATACCAAGTTACCAATCCCAAATCAATGAAGAAATACAAAAAATTCTTTAAAAACAATGAAAACAAAAGAAAAATGGTGCCCATATGAAGTTTCTCAACCAAAAACAATGAAAAACATAGAAAAACAATGTTTTTAAACAATGAAAACAAAAAAAATTTAATCTACATACCGTTTCTATCGTGTAATCCGTGGTCTCCTCTTGAAATTGTCCTCTAACCACTTGGATTCGGTCACAAACCCTCTCTAGCTCTCTCTCCAACTCTTCTCCTCCTTCCGTGCGCGCCTCACTGTCCAAATGACCAAACAAAAATCTAATTTCTCATTATAAATCGCGCTGCCGGAGGAGGCCACGATTTTTTCGAAAAAATCGCGATTTTTTCAAAAAATCGCCAAAAAAATTACCTGTGATTTTTTCGGATAAAAAGCGCGATAAAATCGGCGGGGTCAAAAAAGCGTGATTTTTTCAATAACGCGCGATTTAATCACGCTTTTAACAACACTACTGTAGTTGTCAATATCCACTTGTGTTTTGCAGATGATGATGGGTTAATCTCGCCTATGAAATCTATGCCCCACTGCTGAAACGGTGCATGAACTGAAATAGGTTGTAGAGGCAAAGGAAGAAGTTTTCTTTTACCTTGGAAAACTTGGCACTCTTGAAAACTCATCACAACTTTGTAGATATCTGTGAAAAGTATAGGCCAATAGTAATCCACTCTCAGTAATTTGTTGGTCGTGGTCTTCTAGTACAAGTGGCCCCCACAATCTCCTTTGTGGAAGTCATTTATTACATCTTTAGACTCATCTTTTGTCAAATAGTTCAGCAACACACCTCTAGGATCCTTCCAATAAAGCACACTGTCCATAATACAATATTTTGAAGCCTTCAACTTCAATGACCTGCTCATAGCCTTACACATGCCTGGAGGGGGATTTAGATGTTGCAAAACATAAAGAATATTAGAATATCATGGAGATGATAGAAATATATCAGATACCTGAATGAGATCTACTTCTTCTTGATTGTCAGACAATGCTGCTACAAGGTTGATATCTAGAGCATGGAGATTTGACTCAGCCATGAGTTTGGCTAAGCCTTGACCCTTGGTCAGCTTGGTAGGCTTGATCTCAAGATCATATTATAATAATGTTGCTATCCATCTACCTCTTCTACCTTCTGGGTCATTCTGCACAAGAACTTCTTTTACTGCTGCATTAGGCACATAAGCAAGAGTATGTGAATGTAAAATGTAAATCTGAAATCTTTCACCGCCTTTACCAAAGCCAAGGCTTATTTCTTAATGATGTTGTACTTAAGGGATGCATCCCTGATGTTGTGGCTGAAAAATGCTATTGGCAGCTTGGTTTTATCCCTTTTCTACATTAATACTGCTGCCATGGTATGCTCAGAAGAAAAAGAGAATATAAAAAATCATTGGAGTAATCGAGATAGGTTAAAACAGTGGCAATGGTTAAGGAAAGATTTACTGCATGAAAGGACTTGTGGGCTTCTTCGAACCACTTTACATCATTATCCTTTTTCAACACATTGGTCATTTCTCTAAGATGTTTAGCCAAATTAGGAATAAATCTATGTAAGAAATTCATCTTACCATTGAATGCTTGGATTTATTTCTTGCTGCGAGGGAAATCAATTTGTTGAATGGCTTCTACTCGTGAAGGGTCAATCCAGATGTTGTCCTTCGAGATGATGTGGTTGAGAAGTTTGCCTTCCTCCATAGAAAAAAAACTTTTCTTCAGATTGAGAGAGATTTTGAACTTTCTACATTTATGGAAAATGACCATTAAATGATGCAAATGTTCATCATCTGAATGTGAAAAAACTGTTATGTCATCTAAGTATACAACCAAGAAAACATCTTTTTCATTGGAAAAGGCTATGTCCATGGTACGTTCAAAAGTGGCCCCTATATTTTTGAGACCGAATGGAATTTTTGCATATTTGAATGTGCCCCAAGGTGTGGTGAACACTGTCTTGTCTTGATCATCTTCATGCACTAAAACTTGATTGTAATCGGAGTAGCCATCCAAAAGTGACAGCTGGGGAGAGCCAACAACTCTCTAAAGGAGATGGTCCATTTTGGGAAGTGGATAATTGTCTTTTAGAGATACTTTGTTCAGTTTCTCAAGTTTATGCAGATCCTTATTTCCTCGGTCTTATTTCTCACCAACACTAGATTTGATATCCAATCGGAAAATCTGATAGGAACAATGAGGCCCGCCTTAAAAATTTTGTTAAGTTCTTTCTCTATGGATGACAACAGTCTTGGGTCAATCATTCTTAGCTTTTGTCTGAAGGGCTTTTGATCGGGTTTGATTTAGATGGTATGCTGAATTATTTTCTTATCATACTCCTTCAATTCTACATAATCCCATGCGAAAACATCAGAAAATTAAGACAATAAATGAATATATTTCTCTTTTACCTTGGGAGATAATGATTTGGACAACTTGATCATTTTTGGTTTGTCTGTTGTTTCGATGTTCATGTCTTCAACACCTTTCCCTGTAGGAACCAATGTAAGCTTCCTTGCTACGTCATCATGATCAAACAAGTCTTCTAAAGGTATAAGACCTTTCAGAATATTGTTATCCTTAAGCTGTAGTATATCAACTTGAGCTGCCTCAACGAATTGATCATCTTTGTTGTAAACTTCATCCATAGAAAAATTCTTAAACTCTCCTTCACTCTGAAGAAAGTTATTCACCATTTTTTCATCCCAGAATACTTGCCAATATCTCAAGTTGTTAGGAATAGAGGGCCGATGCTTTACATGAATCTCAAATTTCTTGTTTGAAAAAATGGGGATTTTAAAATTGCTTGCAGTTGTAGCTAATGAATCCGCCATAAGATTTTGACTCCTTGGTATAACTGAAAGTGTGTATTCAAGAAACATCCTCAAAATATCTAAAAAATCATTTCTATATTGTCTCGTTCATAGATGGTGAGCTTGATATTCACCTTTAACTTGCTTTATCACAAGTTTTGAATCACCATACACAATTTTTTTGTGCACCCAATATTTTCAAGATCTTTAAACCTGTGATCAACACTTCGTACTCCATCACATTGTTAGTGCAATCGACAATTAACTTGTATGAGCATAATATAACATTCTGAGGGAGCTCACCTTGCTGATGATGTGGACTTCGAATCCAAATGCCAATACCTACTCCATGTTTCCCAAGAGCACCATCAATGTCCATGGTCCAAAGGCCATGTTCCTCTTCCAAAGGCTATAAATCTTGTTTTTCCTTTGGGTCAATTTTCTGAACTTTGTATTGATGGCTTTCTAAATTTTCCATTACCTTCTCTGATGGCTATTCTAAGCCTTTTTCTACCTTGTCCGATGGTTGTTCAGATGAACTTGGAAACTTTTCTTTTTCCTGATCTAAAACTGTCCTTATAAAATTGGAAATCTCTGGTACATCTTGAATTTCCACAAGTTGAATATCTATATCATTCAATCCACTATCATTATATAAAAAAATTGACTCTAAGTCAATATGTACAACATTTATAGGATGATTATTGGGCTTCTCCTTTCTAGTTATCATGAATTTCATTTTGGTTTCTCGGTACAATTTTCTCAATTTCCTGAAAACCAGAATAGTGGCATAGGAGAAGTCTAAATGCAGTGTGCCTCTTAGTTTCACTCCTTAAGACCTTGGCAATAACATACCAAACCGCGGTGGTATATCAGCTACCACCACATCCATTAAGACACTCTTTGTCAGGATTTGGTCAAAGGATACTACCAAATATTTTATTAGACCAAGACAATGAACCTTACCGGAATCAAAAGAATACAATTCATGGTATTCATGAGTTATGTGTAGGCCCAAATTTTCCATGATGGCCTTGGGCATTAAATTATGGGAGGCTCTGGAGTCAAGCATGGAGTTATGAAGAATGTACTAATGGATTCTTACACTCAGGTAAAATGAAGGAACCTCACTATCTTCTAACTGACCATCTATGGCTGGACCAAAAATCAATTCAGGATGGTCATCTTCAATATTAACCATGTCAGACATAGGGACAAATTTCAATATTTTAACTATATAAGACTTGTAATGATTATTTTTGACAAGTTGAATAAGAGGGATTGACACTTTCAACTTTGAAATTTCAGTTTCTAAATTGAATGAGCTGGATTTGTCTACCTCTTTTTGGATAATGTCTCTTTTCTTGGGCAAATCTCTTGGTGTCTAATCCTTCTTCTAACTGTCATGATCCTTGTTTGGACTTCTTGTAGATGGCTGATTTAGTTTTCTTTGGTTCGCTGCTGCCAGCTCTTTTCCTTTAATTTGATTTCCTTGATGAATTGTCTTCGATTGAGTATTCTTCTGCTGCAATGTCCTTCTCTGAATGGGAGTGATCGAGAAATCTCTATTTCTCAAGGAATATTGATTCTACTGAGAGATGAGTGCATTCAAGTATCCTCTTTGATAATCATCTGATTGGGTTTCCAATGCATAGTCATTTGCTAGTATGTAGTCTTCATCTTTAGGTTCCTTTGTCTTCTCGACATACTTCTCATTTTCAATCAAGAAAATGGGATGGTAGTCTTCCCTAAATAAGCGGTTTTCATCGACAATTGATTTTGTTTCATCATCAAATTCTCCTTGAGCATAATTCCGCTACAAGGGCGTCCAAATTGGCTACTGAGATGTCGATGCTTCAGAAGATTTCTGCTCTCTTTGTTTTATCCTATACTGAGGTTGTTGCTGGTTTCTGAAGTTTGGATTTCTAATTTGTGGCTCCTGAGGTCTATCTGAATTTATTATCCAATCGACCATCCTCTCCATGGTTATGATCAATGCATATAGTTTAATATTGGTGGAAGAAGAAGGTTCTTCTTTGATGGTTACTTTCTTTTCCGGTTTCTCATGTTTTAACTGAGACTTTTTAATCATCAAGTTTTCTTCCACACTTACTGCATTATTCTACATTTCTTCCAGATTTGTAGGACATCTTTCCCTTAGTTGATAAGCCATCTCTGAATCAAAGGCATCCAGGTAATGTTGAAGTGCCAAAATAGGTGGAGGTTTCATGTTATCTGGAATGGAATTGTAAATCTAATTGAACCTTATAGTAAACTCTTGAACCATCTCATTAGGATTCCTTTTCAAGGTGTTGTGTTTCACCAAGATCTGCAATGGATTTTTCTTTTCCCACTACCTGGATAAGAACAACTCATTTCACCTATGAGGAGTATTAATGGAGCCCGCTGACAAATGACGAAACCATTTTTTCACATCTCCAGAAAAACTTTGAGCCATTAGTCTCATTTTGGCATCGTTATCATCAACCTCCTCTAAGTCAATGAAATCAACCATTTTGTCAATATGTTGTTGTGTTGTGACTCTCATGATGCCATCAAAAAGAGAAAGTCTCTAGCCATAGGTCTGAGGTAAAGTTGTCAACTGACTAGGTAATACTAAGGGTGCAAATCTCACCATGACTACTGGGGAATGGTGAATGGGAACTACAATGGGTTGTTTTGGTTGGGATGAAGATAAAGGTGGCGATACAGATGCTTTCAGAGGTGAAGTAGGGGGTGTGGAAAAAGATAAGCTTTCAAGTTGATATTGAATATAGGATTTTTTTGCAGTAATTTGTAATTGATTAGCTAGGCTTTGAGTTTTTCAAAATTAGACCAAACCTCGTGCTCAAGTTTTGAAGACTGAGATGTAGCAGATGGTTGATTAAACAAATATTTTGGGGTGGGTAAGTATGAATCAAACTTTATGGGATCAAACACTTCCTCTGTAAGACAAGAATCAAATTTCGAACAAAATAGGGATAGTTCAAATTTAATGTCGAAAGGAATATCCTCAATACTAAGTATCTGATCTAGCAAGGAAGTGGTCCTTTCTAATTTTGTGCTTTCAGTCTTAGGGAAAGGGAATCTATGTTTTCTTAGCAATCTTTCAGGATCATCAACTAGAGAAGGAGTATTTGGGTCAGGGTTTGACCTGGTATATCTTTTCGGAGCCAGTATCTTAATAGAGTCAAAGATTATGTGAGGTAAAAGACTTCAGACTTGAGCGGAAAAAAGATATCTTCAAACTTCAAAGCAAAGGAAAGTCTTCAAGAGAGAAATTTAAATTGGTAATGACCAAGAGATTACCAATGTAATTAGGTTTGATTGGACTTGTGATCTGTAACCTTCTTTGCTTTTTGAACAAGCTCTGAATATCTTCGACTGAATCAGTTGGATCATGATGCATAATTTTGTCTTGTTTGTCTCCTCGAAGCCAGATCTACAATCTTGACACTGCAAGTATGGGATCAACCTTTATGAAACTTAATACCATCATACAAAGGACCAAATTCCAATGAAAACTTGTCTTACACCCAAGGAAAATGACCCTTTTGTTCCCCAACAATGATGCTAGTATGTTATCACTCCTTCGGATCTCCAAGGCTGATGAAGAGTCCAACTGAGGTAACCATAGACCAATCTTTTGACTTGGTAGCCATCCCTACCAGGCCGGACAAGGCTCTCCCCAAAGAATCACAACCAAGATGGCTAGATGGATTAGGGTTTAGGCTAGGTATAAAGTGCATAGGTTGTTTTGATTTGATTTGGTGGGGTTATTGCTGGATGAAGTTATTAGGTCAAAAAAGCTAGGTTAGGGCAAATGAGATATGATTGCAAGCATTCAAAGGGGCAAGGAAGGTAGGAGGCTTAGAACTTCAAAGGTGGTTTAAGGCTGATGAGGAATTAGGAAGAGCATATTAGATGCATTCTTCCTAAACTAAATAAAATGGAAAAATTATGATAAATTTCCCAAAGCAAAGCATGAACAATCATGTATTCTGCCTATCAACTTGAAAATTACCATATAATAGACATAAAATGGTTTATGAGCATAGAAAACATTCATATAGATGATCACAAAGAGAAAACACTGCTAAACATCCATACCACATGTATCCCAAATAAATAGCTGCAACTTATCTATTAATACTGGCCAAAATATGATACAATAGTGTCTCTGATCACTAGTACAATATCCAAATGGGTCCAACCTTTGAAAAGACTTAAAAATACAAGATATAAGCCTGAAAAAAACTCCTCCTAGCCATTAGGGGTCGAATCCATGAGAGGAGGAGTAGTTCCACCAAAATCTGAACTAATAGCTAGAGTGTAGGGTGGTCAAAGGGACTCATCCCTAATTATAATGAACTAATTCAATACACCTCATATAGTATATTTACCTAATGTATTTACCCTAGGTAATAGTAAAAGGACCATAATTACATTTACCTGATCAATTTCATCAGTAAAAAGTTGATTTCCCAAGAGGAAAATCAAATATGGAGAAAAACGTTGAAAAATTAGGCAAATGGTCAAACGCGCAGCACCAGTGTCAAACACACAACACCATCTTCAGACCCACTATTGCTTGCCTTTCCGGTGTCCAAAATGAGCCCAAGATAGCTCGTTGGAAATCTTATCTTGTCTAGTTTAAAAATATACCTTTAGTTTGCAAAATGGATTTGATTTGACCCTCCAAAAATGGATTCACCCAATATTAGTCAAACACGCAACGTCAAGGTGAAAAAGGAGGTTTAACATTGGGTTTTTAGGTGTTTCTTCACCTTTTCACCTTCCAGTTGTGAAAAAAAAGGATTGTAAAGTTTTTTTCCTATATGTCTTACCTGCTCTAAATCCAATTGTGGTCTTTGTTTGTCCAAAAAGTGACCCAAACAAAAGCACAATGCCCTTGGCAATCTAGTTGTCAAAAACTATGTAATATTACTTGAAAAGCACAAAAAACTTCAAAATTTCCCCATAACTTCTCAAAATTGGTGAAATGATTGCTAATCATGTGTTTTGTCCATGGAGTGAGGCTTCACCAAGGATGTCTAGCTTCTCCTTATCTTTTTTGTGAGTTCGGGCTTCAATTTTTTCCTTTGCAGCCTTGAGCTTTGCCCTTGCATTCCTTTCTCTGATGGCATAGTGTTTTGCCGTGTTACTTTGAGTTTCATTTTTCTATTTGGATTTGTCTAGGAGCTTCTCTAAATGATAATTGACATTATCAAGCCAATGATCCCATTTCTCATTGATCAAGATGGAAAATTGCTCATTCCATGTGAGCTTATTAGCAAGCTCAACCTCCTTTTGTTTCTCTAGTTCTAGAGCTTTTTTCAGCCCTCTAGTTCTAGGTCTTCTTATAGGTTCTTGCTCTTCTTTAGTTTCACTATACCTGTCATAGGCCTCATCAAGAAATGCCTTGGCTTCCATTGCTTCTTTCTTTGCCTTGATGAGCTGAATCTCCATGACCTCATGTTTGGCCTCAAGCTGCTTATTTTCTTGCTCATAATATGAGATGATGTATTTTTCCCTCTGCAGGTTGATCTGGAGCTCCCTAATGAGTGCATATTTTTCTTTGATGACAATGCTTGTACTCTCACTGCCATCAAGCTCACCTAGGTCAACCAAGTCCAACTCCTGCTCTATCTCATGGAGGTCTTCCTCCTCTTGTTTGATCTTTGCCTCTGCAATCTTTTCCTTCCCCTTCTGTACCTACTTTTCCATTGAAGAAAGTAAGGCCCCACCCATAATCTGTGGGGCGAACACCTACCTATGGCCTCTCTGATAAGTGTGTGTCAAAGTGCCCAAATCAGCCCCTTTAGGCTTGATGACCTCAACCTGTCCAATCTGTTCCAGCTCTTTGATTTCATCTCTATTAGGTGAATGGATATGCTCATGAAATGGTGATGATGGAGGTGATGGTGAGGGTGATTGATCAGATGAGGATGAATAATATATGGGCTGAGATGGAGGAATGGAGGTGAAAGGGTGAGATGATGAAGGGATATTTTGACCATTCTGAGTAGACGAATCAATAAATATGGGATTGGCTATGAAGGTACTCCATGGAATGTTGAGATCTTTGAGATGATGAAGGACTATGATTTTAATGAGGGAATGAGGAAAGAAACTACCGATTTTATCTTTATACTCTCTTTTATGGGTAATGTAGGCCATATTATCAATGCTCCGAAAAAGATAATAAGGTATGTTGAGCATCTTAACCCTTGTGAAATGCTTGAGTAGTTGAATATGATAGGTATATAGTCTGGAAAACCTTCCTTCACAAGTAAAGTATCTCATGGTGATTTTCATCTTGGGAACATATATATGCATGAGGTAAGAGAAAGGAAATAGCCTCTTTGTATCATTTCTGTATCTAGGTTTAATATAGGGCTCATAATAATGTCTCTCCAAATCACCTTGTTTAAACCATTTCTCCCCAACATTTGGGATTCCAGTGGCAGCTAATATGGTGGCAGTGGATACAGTGAAAGTGACACCAGCAAGGGTTACTTGGTTGTCATGGAGATTGGAGATGAACAGTCTACTCAACATAGGCTGATATTGGACCTTTTGTACTTTCTCATAGAATTCAAAACATCCTAGATGTTTGAAAGATGTCACATTCACGAGAGATGCCATGAGTTCATTAGTATTTCTTGGCTCAAATCTAAGGATTCTACCTCCTTTGTTTGACTTCCTCCCCTTTCTTTCCTCTTTACTAGAACTTTTGTTTTCTTCTTCTGACATGGTGTCTTGATTTTAAAACCCTAGGGAGATGAAATGATAATGGAATGTATGTGTAGGCAGTTAGGAATGGTGTGAGGAAATTCAGGGAGATGAGGGAAGGGGTTTCTGGTTTAAGGGAAGTAATATGGAGTGGGAATGTAAAGGGATTTGGGATAGAGAATTTTATTACAAGTTAGGGGTCTTGGGAGCTTATGTAAATAGAACATCTAGGTCTTAGGGTTTTGGGAATATAAGGCTTTGGGAGATAGTTAAATGATATGATGGTTGGGAAAGGGTTTAATAAGGGTATGGGAAAGGGATAGAAGTATTAGGGTGTGGGAATGAAACTAGGGTTTTCAGGTTTGAAGACTTGAAATTTCATTCAAGAGACTTAACAATGAAGCTTTGAGATGTGAAATGAAATAAGGTTATAATTCAAGGCTACTTACTTGCTGGAGGAAGAGAAAAACCGAACTGAAGCTTTAGAGGCAATGGCACTTGGTTTTAGAGGTTGGAGAGCAACCCTAGTCAAACACACAGTGATCAACTGAAACACGCCCTTTCATTGGTCAAACATGCAGCGTATAACAAAGACACATAATGTATAAAATAAACTCCCCGTCCTGGTTAAACGCACAACGTGACACTAAAACACGCAACATAATGCAGAAATGCATAGTGAAAACTTTGTTTTGCTAATTTTATCTGTCAAACTCGAAAATTTCTCTTTTGTTGAGGTTTTTCAACCATGACAAGAGAAAATGAGGGGAAAATGGATGTCTTGAAGGCTTTAAATACTTGATAGAATTTGAATTTGTTGATTTAAAACCCATTTTCTAATGTTTTGAAAGTGCTTTTGAAACATTGCACTGAAACCTTTTACCTTGTGCTTTTGCTTTACAGATTGATCAATTGTAGAGTAGATACTTTTTGTTTTGACATTTAATGTCTAGTTGGAATGTGGAACTGAGTTGGAAGCTTTGGGAAAAGTTACTTATTACATATAATGACATAAAATTACATAAATATAAAAAAATAGAAATACATCTCTGTTTTTGGAATAAAATTACAATTTGGAATGAAACTCATACTTGAAATCAAAATTAGAACTTTGGAAAGCATATTCACATGTTTTCAAATCCTTTTTAAATGAAAAAGGGATATTATTGGTGTTCAGTCTCATACTTTTGCTGGCCTTATGCGAATGTAATGGTGTTTTATTCGACCTTGAAAAATGAAACCTAGAGACCTAATGAAAACCTTGAGTGAGTAGACTTCATGGTGACTTGACTGACATAGAGACATGATGAAATAAAATTTCATAATTGATGTATGCTCAGTAAGGCATGAAGGTGGGCCAAAAAGTATATATTTTTGAGGGAGAGTGAGGTTTTTGACTAGGGCTACCATCAATGAATAAATTTTTGAATGAGGACCTAGGTGGAATGACAAAAATTTCATAATGGGACCCTAACATGATATAAAAGAGGAGTTTTGACCACTGATGGCAATATGGAAATACTGACTCTAACACATTGGAGCTTTAGTGAAAACATTTAGACATCATGTGTTTAATGAGAAAAACTACCATGTGGTATTTTAAGGTGGGTCTAATCCTGCACTTGTATGTCACCATATCAATGTCCATAATGGTGAAACTATGACAACCACAACAATTTTTCATACTTTTGATGCACAAAACTTCCATGTGGAAGCTATGGAAAAATTTAATCCACCAAACTTTCTACAAACCTATCCAATGGAACTGAGATGAATGAATATATATATATATATATTATATATATATATATATATATATATATATATATATATATATATATATATATATATATTTGTCATACATTCAACAAAAAATATTGCCATGTGGAATTTTGAGGGAAATTTTGATTTGCCCTTGGCCATCACAATATTGATGTTAGCAACAATATAACTTTGGCATTAAACTAGCAAAAGGAAGTAATTCTTTGTTAGGCCCATATACTACTAGTGTAACGCCTTATTGTTATTAGTACAACCCCCTTATTATATTGATGTACCCATGTAGTGCCTATATTGTCACTATTGTGCCCCATAGAAGCCCACCATTGTTATTATTGTGCCCTTACATTATTATTGTTATGTCGGCTCTGATTTACATTATGACCCCTTAGACTCCTATATATAGAAAGGAGGTATTTTCATTTGTATCATCCAAGAATTGTTCATTTATGTAATGTAAAGGAGGTTTCCCCCTCGAAGAGGCTGAATTCTAAGGCGTTGATCTATCTTTTCTATCTTGTCTTGAGCTGGTTCCATAACATTCTCAATGCACTAAACTGCATTTCCCATCAAAAGAGAGATAAATGGGTAGGTATGTGCATCATAAAATAGGAAGACATTTTTTTCTAGATATTCAACAATGGCACCAGAGATACAGTGATATTAAAAATTAAAAAAAGGTAAATTGGTGTTCTACACAAAAATAAATACTTATGATGCACTGGACATAAGGTTTGTGATTAGTCTTGAGGCACATGCATTTGTGGTAGATGTCCCAATGCATTTTATTGTAAGTGCTTGATTCCAAGACTAAAAATTGTCCCTCATGGCATATGGATCTTCCCACATTTGATTAATGTCTTAATCCCCTTTGCGACATTAATAAAATAGTTTATATTGCCAAATGGAACCAACAAATGCTAATAATGATGAAGATTCAAATTCTAGGCCTTCAACTAAAAAACTAATTGAACAAAATTTAGTAGTGAAGTGGAAGTCAATGTCTTACCTTCACTATTCTTATGTTTCCATACAAGAGTTTGAAATTTTTTCAAGGCATATACACGCCTCATGATAAGAATAAAAAGTTTTCACCACCAAATGGATTCTATTACTATTTTAGGAGAGGACTAGGTTCTAATTGGATCATTGTGAATAAGCATATACATAATCATTGCTTGAAGGATGTCTAGATAAAACATGTCAAAAATTCATTTGTTGAACCATCACAAGCAAGGTGTTCATTTCCCAATGCAAGTCATGCATTTTCTAAGGTAGGGAATGCATCTCCTAAGGAAGGGCATGCATTTCCTAAGATACAACATTAATTTGATGGGACAAGGCATGTATTTACTAGGCACAGGGTTCATTTCTTGAGGTAGGGCATGCATTTCTTGAGATAGGGGCATTTCCTAAGGTAGGACACACATTTCCTGAGGTAAGGTGTGTATTTATTGAGATAGGGAATGAAATCCATGCATCTATTGAGGAAGGGTGTGCATTTTATAATGCAAGGCATGCATTTCTTGAGGTATGTATGCATTTCCTAAGGAAAAATCTGCATTTTTTGAGGCAAGGCATGCATTTATAGATATAAGGCATGCATTTACTAAAGGTAAGAAATGCATTTCCTAATGAAATTTCCATATATAGGGAGTACATTTCTTAAGCCAAAATAAATCTAAAAGTGGCATGGTCAAGCCACATCACATTTGTGAGTATGTTGTTTGCATGTAGACATGCATTGATCCATTTTTCTTGATCAATGTCCCAAGGGTTATGATCTCCCACTTCTCTCTTATACTTAACTATTTTTTTCTTTATAAATTTTGGACTCCTTGAAATGAGAATTTACCTCTAAAATATACATACCTAAAGCTTCACATTACTCACATTATGCCCAAAGTTTGACAATACTCATTTTGCATCGCTAATTTTGGAATCCTTGAAATGAACATTTACCTTTGAAGTCTACCCATTCAAAGTTTCGTGGCACTCAATTTATGTTTGAATTCTTGCAACACTCATTTTTCATTTCTTTGACACTTAGTCATATTTCATAGATGATAATTGTGGACCTCCTTCATGTCCTCTTGTAAGTCCAAAGTTTAAAAGTTTTGCTAGTTTATAGTACATACAACATCAACATAGACAATGTACAATGCTTAGCCATTTTTATAAATTATAGTAATATTCCCTACATGTCATCATTCATCCACGTAATCCACCCACGTGTCTTCCCTATCATTCATCTATGTGTCTCCACGTCATCATCCATGTGTCATTATTCTCACCTTGAACCCACCAAAAAGAACCCTTTTTGAGGATCATTGAAGTCTCCTTTCCACTGCATATCACTCACTCTATTTATGATCATAATCTATTCCCTTGCCTTATGATATCTAAGTGGAAGTTTGATTCAATCAAGAGGAATGTTACTGTATGCAACATTAAAGCACATTTAGTAATTATGCTTTCATCAGTCCTTAATTAATAAAATATCATTTTATAAATGATGACATCTATTCATTAGGATTGTAAGAATAGACATGTCGATTAGATGGAGACCCATACTACAGTGACATAATAAACACCTTGGGAGAGAGTCATCTCTCCTCAGAATCAACAAGAATGACCCCATACAGTTGCAAAAGCCTTAACCCTCCAAGCTCTCAAGGCATGCAATAATATTTTATTTTTTTATTATCTATTATAAATTATTTCTTTTTACTACAAATTTATTTTGTATCTATTTACTAGTGAAACCATATAAATTAAATGGTTGAAAAACACATATCAAAACACTTACCTCACGATACATTTCACATTACCAAGATTAAAAAAAATCATAAAAATTAAGTAAATTATAACTTTTTTTAAAGTAAATAAACTTCATTTCACTAAAGACTGAAGAAAATGTACATATAAAGTTTCCCTAGTGTTATACAATAATTTGTCACACTCCCTGTCTCATACCCTGAGCTATCGAACTTTTTCCAAATTGTCGCAAAGTGACAAAACTTGTTCACGAATTCACCATGAAAAACATTGATCAGAGCATCCCAGAAGAAAAGAAGAAGAAACTCCTTAAAGTAGTTCTGGAAGAGCTTGTCCAAAAAACCTATTTGCAAGCCCAACGCTACTTTTAGAAGGAAAATCCACGATGGTACCCTTTGTTCTAACTACTGACTAGCATTGGCAACATGACGTTGGATAAGAAAATCCATGTTGATCCTCTTCAAGTGGTTTCTCCAAAAATGGAGCAGAAAATTCTCTTACTAGAAGCCTCAAAAACGATGAGATGGTTATTTTTGAATAAGGATATGGTTGAGTTATCCCATCTTCAGTCCTTGATCCTACCTTTAGGGATCTTCCCCTTAAGATGTGGACCTTCTCCCCACTTTGTGGATCCATAACTCCCTCTCCTTCTTTATAAATTCATTCCCTTACACCCTCAAATGGTTGGTCAAACTAGGTTGGTCATTCCTTGGTTGCATTCCTATGCTGAAAATATGCCTAAATGTTGCCGATATTACTAAGGAGAAGGAGTTCTTGAAGGTCTTGGCTTGGACTTGGAAATCCACCATAAGGAGGCTTCCAACATCAAGGCTCATATGGTTGTATGATTCCCTCATTTTCTATTAATAAATACATCAAGTGTTTACTTTCCATAAGTGTATAAATCATTATTCATTTAGTATGATATTCCTTCATCTGTCATATAGTTTATGTTAGAATGAATTATGCTATGTATGCTCTTATCTATTTTGTTTGATATTCCTTGAAGGTACTCATCCATAATGGTGTAAAGAGGATTGAACTTGGAAGTGAGAAGATCGATGATGGCATCAACAAGTTCTTAGCATTAGAGTGAGGTAGGTCACATGCCTTACTTTTTATTTTCCGACATGAACTAGGAAAGTCCACACTTGTTTGTCTAGTTTGTTGCTAGATCCTCTTATAGGACTAGAGAGATTGCTTCCATCCACAGAAGGGATTGTCTTCACAACAAAATGGCAACTCCACTGGGGAGCCTATAGCCCTTTCAACCCTCCTTTTGCATTTGGCCTTTTTTTTTTTAGTTTGGCCACCTTTCAATATTCATTGGTTTTGATTGTCTTTGAGTCTGTACTATGAGTAATTAGCCATTTAGGGTATTAGGTCCAAGGTTTTCTGAAGTTCTACTTTTATTTTCCTAAAATTTCCTCGCTCACTGTGTATTTATCAGTTACAGTCGTGCTGGAAACCCTGTCTTCCACAGTCTGCCCACGCTGGTCCATTTTCTTGTCTGACACAATTTTTTTTGTATAAAGTAGTGCTTCTAGCATGACTTTTAATATGTAAAGTAGCACTATGCCTCTGTCAGCGTGGATTTTGCTATGAAAAGTAGTGCTGATCCTTAAAATTGAGAATTTTAAGGGTTTCTACTAAAAAGCCTATTGTGTCTTGATCTCTGAGGTCACCCTCCTGCTCTGTGTGCCTTGAGTTTTCTTTGATTTGTGTTAGTTCCTTTGTGGTGTGCAAATGTCCGTCCCATTGTTTGAAGTGGTGAAAGTGAATTTTGCTTGAGTCTTTGATTCTTTGAGTCATTAAAATTGATGTTTGCTGCTTGTATGTTTGGAAGGAATATTGATTTGTTGTCATTTGATTATTATTAGTTCTTTTGAGACCATAAAAGAAATTGATTTTTATTTTATTTTTTCATCTGAAAGTTTACTTTTCGTAAAGTCCGTTAGATCACATTGCATTGAAATTTCATTTTTTTCCATTTACCATTGGACATAGGTTATATTGTTTAGTGATTGAAAGATAAAAGTGTATCGAGCACATTCTCATTCATTGAAATAAAATTGAAATCATTTCACTTTTGGTGGTTGTATTTGGAAAATGAAAGTGAAAGATCTAGTTAGGAAAGCTTTGTTTGTTGCATTCTTCGTTGTTGCATCATTGTTTTGAATCTCTTCCCTTACTAGATTAGATTTCATCAAAATGGAAAGAATCATTTTCTCATGATAGTTGCAACATAGGTGTTCAGGTGACATCGTTTTGAACCTTAAAACCAAAACTTAATTGAAGATAAACTTAAAATTTACCTTAATTAACCTAAGGAGCATTTGTCATTAACAAAAAACATTTAGAGGTCTAAGCTAGAGATGTGTTCCAGCGCCATTAAACATAAGAGCTATTGTTATTTTCCAACATTGTATCCCGAGGATGAAATATCTCTCCATGTACGGAAGTGTATAGGACTATTCTCTAGTGCTTTCGGGTATATCAGAGGCACTCCATGCATGATAACTATAAAGGAATGCTCTCATTGAATAGTGGTACATTAGACAACACTACTATAGACTGCACTCCCATGTACTATCACATATATTTTGGGAGTCCCCTATAAGTTTCTATCCATCCATAAGTAACCGAGTCTGCCAACTTGTATACCGTGACACACCCAACACAACATTCAGGGAGATTGGCCAACGTATGTTAAGTATTTGGTTTGCCAAGGTGTATATTGAAGTTCATGGTTGCTTGGTAAACTTTTATGCCTAGTTACCCCTTTTTGATTATTTGTTTATAATTTTTAAAATTAATTGTCTACAAAATAATATCCTTCTTGTGGAAATATTCCTTAATAGATCTTAGGTTGAGACTAATGGCAATAGTTCATGAGTTCACCAACCAAGGAAACCCCTCTGACGGGAATCCCGGTCCTTTTCCTACTATTGGAAATGTTGGTGCTCCCTATATGGCAACATTGTCCCTTCCTAGGTTTACCATTGGCTTTCCAATTTGGTTATTTTTGACCCCTATGGTTCTGAATGTCCAAACGTTTCCTCAACTGGGCTCTCCTCCACTTGAACACTATCAACCTCTGGTTGAGCCTAAATTTTACTCTTTTTCGTCTTCACCTGTTCGATCTTCTTCCTCTTCGTTTGGTGAAATCCTGCAAACTAGTAACCAAGTGGATAAGAAGAAGAAGAAAAGGAATATTAAGAAGAATAAAAATAAGCAAAGGGCCAACTAAGCGACCATTGTTCCTGATGCAATTGATGTTGAAAAATCTTCCAATCAATTGTTTAAAGTGAAATTACCTTGCAAGCTTTGTAAGGGTGACCACCTTCTTAGAGAATGTCCTGGTATTCCCAATGCATTAGAAGTGTGGTCCACAGGTTCACATCGACCTTTGTCATCAGCCTCTGGAGATCATGTTGGTGATAAACCTTTGACTAGTGACAGTAAAGCCCATGGGAAAAGGGAAAAGTCAAATTTCCTTGTTGGCTATGTGAATGGCATCATACTATTCACCTTTTTCCTTATATGGATGACACCTCTAACGTGTTGGATAACCTTACCACTTCTAAACCTCATCTTCCAACTGGTTATCAGAAGATTTCCCTTGATCCTCCACTAGTTGATGAAGTGATTGATTAGAGCTCATCTCTGGTCAATCCCACTCTCTCTGAAAGTGAATCCCATGAGTCCATTTTAGACCAACCATTGGTCAAAAAATGGTTGGCCCGATTCTACTTTTAGTTGATCGCTTCTATCCATAGAAGGGATTACCTAGATAACACCTAGTTAGTGACTTGGGAAACCCGATCACAAGAAAAATCATAACCATCCAAAAGGAGTTTCTGTAGCCAACAATTAAATTTTTGGGAAAGACCGAGCGCTCACAAGAATGAATCTCATGTCTAGGGTTACAGACTGTAAACGCTGACATCTCTGCAGCTCAATCTTGAAAACGTACAAAGAAATTGACTGCAACTACGATGAGCAGGTTGACTGACAAAACAATGAGTGTAGCAATAGGTGGGAGAGTTCCCATCCTACAAGAATGCAGCAGCGATAGAAACTAGCAATCACGGAACCACAACGACTAGTCACCAAGGAGATAGTGGCAAAGGACCTGCAGTTTTGAGCACCTAATGACAAGTATGATTGAGGGGTCTGTGTTTTCCTAGGGCCACGAAAAAGCTAAGATTCATAATACCCAATGACAAACTAGAATTGTAGAGGAAATACATGAAATACCATGCTCTAATATGCAAGGCTAATGGTGTTTGATCGGTAGAAAGGAATACAGTCAAATATATCCACTATAAATGCCAGCTAAAAGGTCATATAGAGCTGAAGCTGGGAGCCAAAGGATTCTTGATAGTAATCTTCTCCAATCTGGAAGATAAGGAACATGTCTTTGAAGAAGGCCCCTACTTTTTCAACAATGCAAGTCTCTTTATGAGACATTGGGAGGAACGTTACAACCTAGATTAGGAAAAACTCCTAGCACCACCTGTTTGGGTTCAATTATTTGGTCTGCCAGTCAACTTTTGGGACCTAGAGATCCTTGAGGGAATTGTAAACTCTATTGGAAACTTTGTCAAATTTGCAGGCTCCACCAGACTATGAGCACATACATTTTAGATTTCGCAGGTGCCACAAGTATGGATATTTATTTCATGTATGCACTTTGAACAAGAAAGAACCGCCAGAAGCCTTTAACACCAATGGGAAAAACAAAGCAAAATAAGATGTAGAGGGATTCTAGGAAGTCTAGAGAAGGAAAATAAATCAGAAAAATTCACAAACCCTAACCAGGGTCCAAGTGGAAAGGGCCTCTGCAATCACAATCGCTATGAGATCCTATAGGAGGAAGAGGAAAGTGTCGAAACCCCTTCATCAAAGACATGCCCAAAAACCCAACTGAATCCTCAAAGGGGAGGGAGCTATACCAAACAAAAAGTAGACGAGGAACCACAGGAAAAATAAGTAACCATGCAAATAGTGGGCCAAGCCAATATGGAGATCGACAGCTAGAAGGAAGACCTTAGCATGGAAGAAAAAGTGATGAAACTTTTGTTAAGCGAATGGTGACACCTTGATGAGAGATTTATTCCAGAAGATAAAAAAAAATTGTACAAAGATACTTTTCAACAATATTAGGCCAAGCAAGGCATGCTACGAGTGGATTAGCCAGAGCACTTGGGATCCTAAGCAATTCAAGTGATGGAGAAAGGACCTCAAGGGAAAGGAAGGAAGAAACAAGGTGGGAATAACTTGAGTGAGTCCATTCAAATGGTAGGGGATTTGTTGGTAAATTCAAGAAGGGTGGTGCTATTGTTAGCAGTGTTCCACTAACGCAATAAACATTTGAAATGATAATCACATCCTGGGATGCTCGTGGCCTCCAAAATAGATGCAAAAAATGGTGCCTAAAGGAGAGGCTGAGAAAAGACAAGCCGAGTATCATGATACTCCAAGAGACAAAGATTGTAGAAGTAAAGATCAAAGAAATCCTAAATAGTTATAACCCCTACTATGAGGTAATTTCTCAAGATGCAAGGGGTAATGCTGGTGGCCTGGATATCCTTTGGAACCCAGTGGAGGTAACATTTGAGGATTGGGTTAGTCTCCCAAGGATATTATCAGGTAAATTTAGACATGTGGGATCCAGAGATTGGGTCCTCCTAACGTGGTTTATGGGCCTCACATTCTAGGAGAAAAAAAGGGGTCTTCATAGAGAACCTCACTAAACTAAGGGAGGTATACCCTGAAGACCTTTGGATAGTAGGTGGAGATTTTAATATGATAACATCACTGGAAGAAAAGAGAGAAGATATTCATCATACTCAGACATATATAGAAGCATTTGGGGATCTCATAGCAGACCTACACTTAGTAGACCTATGGATGAATAATGGAGTTTACACATGGAGAAATCACCAGGGAGGAATCCATCAGATTGCTTCACGATTGGATAGGTTTCTGGTCATGGAGAAAGTCATTAGCAGGGAAATTTTCTTCGAAGCCTCGATCCTCCCATGCATGGCCTCAGATCATTGACCCATCTTACTAGAAATAGATTTGAAAATCAGACTGAAGAATCGCCCATTTAGATTCGAAGCCTTCTAGTTAGGAGACCCCAACCTAATGAAGAGAATAGAGGAATGGTGGAGTACCAGTGAGGAGAAAGGAAGAAATACCATGCATACCTTCCAACTAAAGTTAAAGGAGATCAAACACAAGATCAAGAAATGAAATCACGAATAGTTAAGCCATATCATGAAAGACCAAGACTAGTTGAATAATAAAATCCAAGATTTACAATAACAGATCATCCAACATGGTTGATCAGATAGCCTCATGGTGGAAGAAGGGAAGTTAATCAATCACTTTGTTGGGGCCTGACGTAGGTTTGGAGTTAATTAGCCAAACAAATCTATGTACTATTAGCCCTTTTGGCAACAGTCTACAGAGCACAGACTTAGGTCTCACTTGAAGTAGTATGGGGGGATGCTAGAACCAGATTTCTACACCCTTGAGATGTCTGAGGGGTTGGTTTAGTCCAATTGTGAATACTTTCACGTAGGTTACTTCCGCCCTTCCCTGAGTTGCGAGGCCTTCACGCCCTGATATATTCGCCTTCGTGCAACCCTAACCCAAGGCTGTGGGGCTTTCGCGCTACTGGAGTAGTGTTCTGCGCTATTTCCCTAAGTCACACCGTGGATCTTACTTATCTTCTTATAACAATTAGTTATCTTCGCATAAACAGATACCTTGTATTATATTCACTTACTTAGCACATTTATATAAGTACGCGCAGTAAATAAATAGTAACCTTGCAATTCATAGCCAATAATCCATAAAACGAGAAAATATACATAGAAATATGGTAAAACTTCTATTTATTAATGCTTCCAACAGATACAGACTTGACCTACCCTGCGCACTTAGCTGCGGACTACTAGGCCTCTGGGCACTCAATTGTAGAGCCTTCTCCTACTCTATGACCCAAAGACACAACTCTACACTTCGACTTACTGCTTCATCGATTTATTTCTATACTTAGATGATGTCTCCTTACACTTAGAGCCTCACTCTATTTATACAATCCCATGGTCTGCGGACCATGGGTAGATCTCTCAAACTGACACTACATTTACAAAATTAAGGGTGGACAAACCTATGACTCTATTACAGCTTCGCACTCCGCACCCAAAAATCACAGAGTCTTTATAATATACTTAGTCAAAACTTGGGCTTTAAGTCCCAAAACTTGCCTTAGGGGGGATCCATGCCCAATAGGCCCCCAACACAAACATCGTGACTCACCCTTGAGTCACTCTATCATTGTGGAGATCTTCATGTGGAGACCTCCCAACTCTACTTGGATGGCTGCAAGGTTGGCAGCGCACTGAGCAGTTCTTGCTGAATCTCATGTACTCACTGTTCTGAGACCGCGGTGTCAGAAATGCTCCCCTGTATCTATTCCTGCATCCCCTACATCTGCGTGAGCTTACCTTCAATTATTGTTGTGATTATGAAGGCCTGATCGATCCAAGGCTGAACACGCACCTTCAAACTGCTTCTTTGTGTTGCACTGCGTCTACTTGGTCTTTCATTTCTTTGGCTTGTTACATTCGTGCGAGCCTCTGAGTGAGGGCCACCATATGTGTGGTCCCTTTGACGTTGTCATACTACTACTGTAGCTCACGCGCCTCTGTTTCCAAGCGCTATATGTTCGGGTCCTCCTGCAGATTTGTGAGGACCTCAAATGATTATTCTAACATTTTGGTGTAGCGTCTTATTGCACTGCTGATCTCCTGCAACCCTAATGTAATGGCACTGGTGTGTTGTTCCATTACCTCTGGAGGAGTTGAAGGCTGTGCCTTCAATCATAGCTTTGCAATCTAAAGGTTCAGCTCTAGCTGAACCTTATCCATTATTCTCGCACCTCACGCACCCCTGCTGCTAATCTTTGGATGCGCGCCTTTGCTGGTGCTTCTCTTAGGATGGACAACTTAGGGACCATCTGACAGGCCTCTTCTAGTACCTGCACCATCTACCTATTATGAGACATGACCTCTTCGCGCTACAAGCTCAATTACTCCATGTTGATCATCTACTGACTTAGCACCTGCAATGCAAGGATCTCCCTAGCCCACAGTTCTGCAGTAATTCCATCCTGCAAAACATAGAGTGTATCCCAGGGGAGCACATCCATGTTGATCCATATCCCCTTCAATGTACTAATCGTCGGCCGGTTGGCCTCATTTGCTATGACCAGTGCCACTTCTGGTAGCACTATTGTGTTGGTTGTACGAGCACACAACATTTCCTTGAATGCAACTATTCCTACTGCAAGGCTGGTCGAGAGGGTACCAACTTGAGGAGCATGCACTTGCAACTCTTGAATTTGTGCTCGGAGGGCCCCCAACACAATTTGATTCTCCTATGCAAAGTTCTGGAGGGCCTCTGTGGTGATGTCGTGCACCATCTCTCCTATCTCGTGAAGATCCCCTTTAGTGAAGGTGATTGGGTCGATAGAAAACTTGGACGCTTTTACCTTCTTTTGCGACCCCATTCACTCGCTCGGGCATTGGTGCTTCAATTGTGTTGATGATGTTTGTGGGTTCACGCCACCCCCCTCTTCCTTTGTGTCCATCTCTTTCTCTTGCTCAAGTGAAGGTGACTTCTAGCCCTTACGTGCCTTCTCTGCTACCTTCTGTGCTGCTACTGCTGTGACCTTTTTCTATTCTGCTGTTGTTTGCGTAGGGTCCCATGCGGCTTGCACTTTTGCTACTGTTGCTTCTTTCCTTTTATTTTTTGCCAACTGCGCCATGCGTAGTTTTTCCTCCTCATTTTTCTGTGCAACAAACTTTTCTAGCACGAAGATGTCTGGAGCACACCACTCCAGCAACCATGTCTCTAGCATGTCCAAGATCACATCATCTGTGGCTATATAAGGAAGTTCGTTCCACTTCTTCGTAGGGTCCTTGCACGCCTTGAGGTAGATGTGATGAAAGTCCGCTTTAAATTCTGCAAAAATTTATAGGCTGTTGTAGACAGTGGGTGATAACCATGGCTTGCGGTTAATCTCCATTCTGACGTTCATCTCCATGAACACCCAAAAATATTTTACTCTTGCGGATCCGGTTTGCATCCTTCATGGCCCACAACGAAGCATACTTCACAGCCTCTAGGAGATCCCTTGCAATTGTGGGGAACTTGTTTTCCTCCAACAAGTCCCCAGCCCCCTACACTATGGACAGTAGAATCCATGCATAGTGGAAAGTTGTTCCTTGTTCCCGTGCCTCATGCAATTTTCCAGGAACTCCTTGCACAAGAATTCATACCAGTTAAACTGGAGCCCTTCTAAGCACTATTCAGCAAGTGCCACCATTGGCGTGGATACCTCTTATGTGCGACACTTCTACATGACCTTACCCACTAGTATCTGAGTTGCCACTTTGATTGCTTTTTTGTTGATACTGGAGATTGCATAGCCCCTCTTTTTCTTCTCCATTTTGTATTTCTTTTTCATGGCCTCTGTGATGGCCAAATCACTGCTCTTCCCCTCTGAAATGTCTATGGGGTCTTTGCCTTTACTCGAGAGCTGGGTAATTCAATGGATTAGGTAGTCTGTGATGGGGATGGGCTCCTCCAGCCACAAACACCCACCATGCACCAGGCAGAGCAGCTGCCTAATGATGAAGATAGTCACTAGGGTGCGATGGTAATGTGACACCTAGAGCAGGTTCAACAACCTTGCCTTTTCGACTCCATGTAACCACTTGGACGGCTCCAATTCTATAAATCCCACTGCGGTGTTCTGCTTCAGCTTCATGAGCTATGTGGTCTCCAAGTGAGGGAATTTATCATGGTTAGCAAGATCCTAGTCTTCGAATTTTAAGCTTGGCACCCTTCCCAAGTGCGTTCCTTGAAAGATGATGTAGTCTGGGAGGAGCGTAGTTTGCAAAGAGCTCTTGCTCTCATTGAGGTCCTTGGGCACCTTTTCCTTCCCTTTTCACTGGGGAACATTCATGGGAAGCCTTGTTGGAGGGTGCGCAACCTCAGTTTCTTCCTCCATGCCCTCGTCCTCATCTTCTTCAATTATGAGATCCTCAAGGTCTTCTTCCTCCTCATTGGTTTCCAGGTTGACTTCTTTCCCTTTTTCCTCCATTTTTAATCTAGTTTGCAGCGGGTTTTGAGGGGACACATGCACCATAATCATTCGTTGTTTATCTTTCTTTAGTCTCGGCGTGCATGGGGATTTAGGGATTTTTGCAACAATCCTAATGCTCTTAGGGGCATCTTCTATGGTCATGGCTTGCGTGTCTTCTTCGGTGGTCATCTCTGTGATTTCCCTGGCTTCTTCAGACACTGCCATCTTGTTCATCCAGAAATCTCTCAACCCTTCACTCAGGTGCTTAATCAATGTTCTCCACAGGATAAACAGGGCTTGTTTTAGAATATGCGGGGTGCACGACAGCTCAATTCGCAAATGACCAAGTGTTGTTTGCTAGGTAGCCCTTCGTATTTTATAGCACATTTTAAATTTGAATTCGACCGTTCCCCCCAAGTCCGGTCCATTAATGCTCCCTTGGTGGCAGATTTTCCCAAATCTTGCCCACAAAACTCATCTTAAATGCCTGTCGCCCACTTCGTTTGGTCTCAAGTCTAGGATCACATTGTGAATAGCGACTACAATGGTCACTTTCTAGCCAACCCACGTGGCAGCGCAAACCCTCTTGCACGGTCGCAGGCCTTGTGAGACTTTGCTTCTGCGCGCACCCTTGACATCATGCAGCTCTTGGGCAGAGTAGTTTATAGTCTCGTGTCTCCTTTCAACTACTGGGAGCACTAAGACTGTACTTCCCACGGCTAGTCAGGTGGTTGCACCACCTGTATAGGGTTCCAACCGGTCATTCATCACTTTTCTTGGAGAAAATCCGGCATTTTTTTTACTATCTGCATCGCGTATTTTACCATCGGTATCATGCCACCATGGGTGATCCCTTTAGTAATATGCAGTCCAATCCAAGGCATCAGGCTGATCAACTCTCAGTGGTAGTCCCTAAATTTGTCAATGTAATCATGTGCACCTTGTTTTATCACCCTGGTTTTCTCACCAAGAAAATCCTTCTTTATTTCTTCCTCAAGCTTCTTGACATCTGCTTCCACTAGAGTGCTTTTATCCCTTAACCACACCCTTTCCTTCATGAGTTCTTGGAGCCTAAGATCCCCTTGTCAGATTTTGTTCTCAGATCCCAAGTGTTCCTCTTCGTTTAGCTACGCTATTCCTTCTTCCAAGGCTTTGTGAACTGTCATATCCACTGGTGTTGCTATGCTCGGACTAGGCTTATTGCGTGCTATTGGAACTACAATGTTTGCTCTATATGCCAACGTAGAAGGCATCTGCCCCATCAGTTTCTTGCACGTTGTCCTATAAGCCCATAGAACTGTTGGTACACGCAGGTCCCAATCACTTTGCTCTGCATTATATACCTTGTTTAGTGTTTTGCACACTTTGTTAAAGGCTTCTGCATGGGTAGCCTTCTGCTCACTCATTCCTTCCACACTTCCTCATCCCAATTGGAGGGACCGTTCATGCAATTGGATCGCCAACACCTGCTTATTTACCATGTTCCCGAATGCGAAGTCCATGTGCATATGCGCAGGTTGTTTAGAATATGCCTGTACCCATCTGGACAGTTGCACGCGTAGATCATTCCGTCCATCATACTTGTATTTTAGATGCATCCGAGGCTTCCTGAAATGAATACACATCATTCTCCTACAATCGCGCCAGTCCCCAAAGTTTCCTTGGTGCGTACCCCACCACCTCGTGGGTGTAGTGCGTAGTACCCATTTCAAAGCCTCGAAACATTGTTGTTATGACACTTCTCTTTCAAATCTATTCAAGAAAGCATCTACCTCACTTATCCCATCATAAGTAGGCATATCCCTTACTTCCGTTGATATGCAGTGCAATAATCTTGTCATCATGTTGTAGTTCAGTGTGGTTACCTTATGTAACCGGTTCTGCCATCGCTCTATCTCTTCATCCGAATCCGATGTACAGGAGATTTTTCACTCCCATGAGATTCATCCATCCACAGTGGGATTTACCTTGTCTTGCTCTCCCGAGGTTGTATATGTAGTCTAAATCGTCATCAATTTCATAGTCATGCACTGGCTCTGTGTAGCGCGATCCTTCTACAGGGTCCAAAGGTATGACTACGCGCAAAGATTTTTTCTCAAAAACCATTTTGTGCTTCTTTAGATTTATCACACCATTCATGTCAATGGCCCAATCTATTCCTAATAGCGTGGGGTAGGGATTGTTGTCATCAACAATCTCTATCACTTCAAAATCTTCTAGCAAGCTTGCTCCTTCAATATTCGCAGTGATTCCTTGCAATCTCCCCATAGGCAATATCTTTTGTTGGTTCGCCATTCGCAGCTGGATAGGAGACCATTGTAGCTTAGGCCTTCCCATGCGCTCCCATATCTACTTCGGCAGAACATTCACATTTGATCCTAAAACCAGAATCACTTGGTCCATCTCATATTCTCTAATCTACACGGTCAATCTCATTTCTTTTCCCATCCTCATGGTATTCTTTCCAATCTTTCAGACTACACGGGGTTCTCTTGGTGCAATCCCTGCACATCTATTAATGAGTTCCTGCAATCGCTTTATAGCCTTGCTGTCGCGTATTAGCTTCATGCATGTTTCTAGGAACATCGCGAGCATTGATGGGTCCATTTTTGGCTCCGGTTTATCTTTTCTTCCTGAAGTGGAGGCATCAACGAAGCTCTTCCTAGATTCCATGGAGGTTTCCTTGGCACGCTCCAAATCAAACTCTAGTACTTTCGTCAGAGCCTTACGAACCCAAGTACTATCTTCAAGCTACCGGCCTTTATCATCCCTTGTCATAATTCCACTTCAGAGCACAATGTTTACGTTAGGGTCTTCCTCGAGCGGCTCAGTCCTCATCATTTGCAGGTTTTGAGTTGGGGAGGTTGGAGCGCTCCCTTGTCACGCAGTCTCGCTATCAGTGTGGGTCAATCCTCCATATCATGATCAAACAATGTACAATACAAGCATGATAGATGCGTTGGATTCATACAATCATGGGCTTAATGTCCTGGCCCTCTGCAATTGTAACATATCAGTTGTCTGGGACCTCTTCCAGGTCCTCCTCCACCTTAGCCTCTTCCATGCCCCTGAAATCCGATTCAAGCCACTCCTGCATTTTGGTCAAGGGGTCAATTTTCAGCCTAAACTCTATAGGTGGGAGTCCTATCCATCATTAGTTCATAGCTTCTACAGGTGTGCTCATCATGTCCCACTGATCTACAAAAATTACAGAACAACTATTGCAAATTCTGCATGTACTTCTACAACAAATGGTTGTTGTTGTAGCATGCTTTCCTCGTATTTGACAAATCGTGCACCACAACACAAGCGTCCCGCTAGGTCCTGCTTGGGCCTCTGGTCTTAACAACATTGGTCCTCCTCCTGTGAGGTAATTTGCAAACACTAGGAAATGGTACTTGTCATGACCCTAACCCTTACATTTAACACACCATACCTCGTCGCACACTGTTATAGACACATTTGGGCACTTCAACCCCAATAAAATTTGTCAATAAACCAAGGGCTCTTTAACCCCTAAAAGTTTTGTTTCATACCCTAAAGGATCATGGTCAACTGATTACATAATTTCCCAGAAGTTCCACCTGAAAAACCACTCAGAACTGGCCAAAACTGGACCATATTGACTGCTCCATGGTCAAGGTGCGATGCATACTAGCTGCTACATTAGCCAGGTGTGATGCATACTGAAGAGGCCTTTTGTAGGGTGTGATGAGCGAAAACGGACAAATGGCTGAGACAATTTGCTAAGTGGATGCTCATAGAATCTTCTAGAAACTTCTCCTATGACACTTGCCTCTCTGAATTCGCCCAGGGATGAGTAAGAGATCAATGAAATCTCCAAGTGGAACCAAGAACTATTAGTGGAATGACACTAATAAAAAAACCAGAGCTGTGTTAGAAAATTATATATTACGGAGCAATGGAACACATGAAATAATGCAGAAATATAAACACAGAAAACGCACAAAACAAGAGAGACACAGATATACGTGGTTCACCCAGTTTGGGCTACGTCCACCTCGAACAGCCAGTCCTTCCTTTCTATTATCCAGCAAAATGAAGAGACACAACCTATAGCAAATCCGCTATAATATCCTCTGTCTTCTCTCACAGTCTCACCTCTATGTTTCTCACTCACACAGAATACACGTCTATCTCACAGCCTCAAATACAATGCCCTCATACAAAGAGAGGGGGTTGCCTTCTAGGGCAAAAAACCCTAACCTAAACATAAGTTCTACCATCAGATCATCCGCCTAATGAACGGCCCAGATTGACTAGAAGTTACTATACTTTTACAAGGCAATTTTATAGCTGTTTTTAGCTTCGGGGGCGCTGCCCCCGAAAACCCCCGCCAGGGGGGGGCTCCCAAAGGTCGCAGCCGCCCCCCCCTGGACCCCCCCTACAACGAATATTTTACGGGTGGCAACTGGGGTCCAATGTGGCGGTACTTTTGAATATAGAAGATAATCAGGCTCCACACCCAACAAGCTGACTCACACCCTTGCAAGACATCTATAACTGGATCCCTCATCTGAGAGATCTAGAGGCTGGAATTTTGTAATTTGTAAGGAAGTGTTGTTGGTTTATATTTGAGAAGAGACATTTTATTGTTGGGTATCTTTTTTTTCATGAGGAGAAGAGGGCTTTGATGCTGGGAGGATGATGCTGGATCAGACAGTTGGGTTGTAATTCTCCCTTCTACTATTAATAAAGTTCTTTGAGTTTTCCTCCATATAACCGTGTATTTGTGAATCTGGTTATTTGTGAATGTAATTGTATGGTCAATGTATTTCTAATTCTGCATTGTTTATGATATTATAGATCAAGATGATTTGATGGTGTTTTGTTACTTTGCCTCTACAGGTATTCTCTAAAGCGGGACAAGTAAGAGATGAGTGGCATGCTCTATCAAGGGAGAGAGAAAATCAAGTAAGGAGTCAAGCGGAAGATCTAGGTTGGTCCCCTTTGCTTCTCTCTTATCTATCATACATAAAGGAAACCACAAATTGCTTTGATTGTTTGTTTCTAAGATAACTGCCAATCTTAGTGGGACTAGTAGATAAAAAAAGACACTAGTTTTCTCGGAAACAAAATGGCGACTCCGCTGGGGAACAAATAGTTTGTTTGTTTGTTTTTTTTGTTTGCTTTATAAACTACAGATGGAGCCTGAAGTTAGCTAGATAGCCTTCAAACTTCTCTTTCTATGCAATTGCAAAATAGATGAATGCTGCTTCAGTCAATCTCCGAGTTAGTTTATGAACTAAACATTTGATTTACAAACATCCTAAATTCCCTTGTGGTAGCTCCATAACCTCCTAAGATCATACCCCTGTACTTTTTTTTTACTGTCCATCATATCTTAGCTTAAATCACTGAACTTAGCTACAAATTTTGAGCAAAAACCCAACTCAAATTTGCTCCCTGGCCCATAGCACTGTCTGTAACTGGAAACCAGTATGCATCACACCTCTTGTGTGTAGCAGGTGAGATGCATCCCTATTTCTGAGAAGCACAGGTGTGATGACTGAGTAATACTATTTCTCTCTTTGAAATTTGGGTTTTTCCTCCTTGTTTTCAGCTCTATTAAGTTGTATTGCTGCTTATGATCGACATCTCATTGTTGAAGCCTCCTTCCTTTACATAGTTCAAACTCCATTGATTAGGATTAGTAAATGTTTGTATGTATTTGTCCATCATTTACAGTCCTTCGTCAAGAAGTAGCTTAATTGAACTGTCGTTTTTGATGCAAAAAATTGTCATAACTGTCATTTTGAGTAAAAAAGAAGAGTGTTGTAAAGTCTTCCTCCTCTAGATAGTCGATTGTATTTTTTGTCATTGTATTTGATTTGAATTGTTAATACTTGAAGTGTCAAAAGTGGTTTTCTATTCGAAATTGAAAAGTGTCGTTTAGTCTTCCTTTCATTTTTGAAAATAAATTATCGAAATGTCGCTTTGAAGAAAATATTTTAGATCTATACTTAGTTTTCCTTTTTGGCATTCTCACATTAAGGAAACAAAAAACAAATACATGCATTTGAATTTGCATTTAGACTGTGTGCAAAAATGATTTAGGAAAAGTGAATTTAGTGTGTGCTCTTTGCTCTCTGTTGAAAGAATCATTATCCTTTCCTTAGTAGCTAGGATTTTCATTGCTAAAAAATAAACGACTTTTTATCATTTTAGATTGCATATTTAGGAATTTTACATCTACATCATGTGGTGAACCTTGAAAGGCAAACTTCTAAACAAGATCAACTCTAAAATAAATCTCAATGAACATAACTATGCTTTGGAACCTAACACAACACATCTAGAAGTCTAGGCCAGAGACGTGTTCCGACGTCGTAAAACCTGGTAACTATCATTTTCATTGAAGGTTGGTGATTCCTCATCTTTGATATGACAAGTGCTAGTATGGAATTGTGCTCCCTGTACTGTCGAATATATATTGGGAGACCACAATAGGCTGATATCCTTTATCCATAGGAAGCCGTGTCTGCCACCCTATTGAATGCACTAAACATAGCATTCGAGAAGATTGACTGCCGTACATAAGTCCTTGGTAATTTCTCTTTAATTTACCACCAAGGTGTATATTGCAGTTTTGTGATTGGTTTGGTAATCCCTCTGTCTAGATTTTCAGAGTAGTTACTTTCATTCCTTTTCGACTCCTTAAAAGAAAAGGTCCATTTGAGCACTTGTCATTTCAGGCTCATTAAAAATCGAAGGAAACTAGAGTCATATTTAGCTTTTTCTTGACTCTTAAAAATTGAAAAAGAAAAGTTGTGTCAAAGCGTCATTAAAATTTATTTAATTTGGAATAACATCCCTATTCCTTCGTTGATCTTAGGTTGAGGTAATGGATTCCACCAATCAAGGAATCCCTCTTGGGGGGAATCCTAGTCCTTTCTCTTCTTCGGGAGATATCGGTGCTTCATATATGGCTACACTGTCCCTTCCGGGAATCACAATTGGCTTGCCAGTATGGCTATTCTCAACCTTTGTTGTTCAAAATACCATGATTCCTCAGTAATCGAGTTAGAAACCAGATGATATTGAAGTTGTCCCTTCACCTTCTACTTCGTTTGTTTCTCCCTCCCCTTCTTCCTCTTCGCTTGGTGAAAATAGTGATGCTAGTAACCGAGTAGCTGAGAAGAAGAAGAAAGGGAAGGAGAAGAAGAAGAAGTCAATTAAGCAAGGGGGCAACCATGCAACATCTGGTGAAAATATGCACACTAAACATTCCAAACCCAGATCTCCATGCATAATTTGCAAAGGAAACCATTTTCATCGAGATTTTCCTTGCATTCCGCGGATCTTGAGAGAATGGTCTCCCTGTTCGCATCGTCTGGTGTCATCAACCTTTGATGATCATGTTGACAACACACCATCAACTAGTGAAAATGAAGTCAATGGATAGAAAGGAAAGGTCAGATTTCCATGCAGGTTATGTGAAGGTAATCATGCTCTTCACCATTGTCCTTTTTTGGATGAAGCCAAAAGTGTCTTGGATAACCGTCCTGCTTCACCGCAGCGACTTCCGCTTGGATACAAGAAACTCTCACCAAGTCCTTTGCTAGTTGAAAACCTGATTGAAGTAACTCAATCATTAGTCGAAACACCTATCGTTGAGAGTTTTGAGTCCATACCAGACCAAAGTCAATAGGTCGAGATGGCAGTCGACCCAGTCTTACCTTGAGAAGGTCCACCTTCAAATGATACAATTTCCAAAGAGAATCAGAAAAACACTGTTCAAATTCTTTTTATTAATATAGAATCTGATGAACTTGGGGGCAATCTGACCATTCCTTTACAATAGGAGGAAAATTCCCTAGTTCAAGGGGTTCATCTAGCCGTTTATCTGGTACCCCCTTCGAGCAGTCTAGTCGTTTCCTTTGATTGGAATCAACTAGCAAGACCCCGCCTTCCGTCTAATGTACCATTCCAGATCATAGTACAAGTTTACAAAATGATCGTGTCTGGCACTATCATAGATGAAGGGGCTTCGGTGAGTATCATTTCCTCAACTGCTTGGAAAGTTCTTGGTTCACCATCGCTTATGCCTGAGACACAAAATTTGTCAGGCTTTAACAAAGGAACCAGTCGACCGTTAGGGATCCTTCCGAAGTTGCCCATAACTTTGAAAAGGAAAATTGTTCACTTGAATGTGATGGTAGTGCAAGGAACTTTATATTATAATCTACTTCTTGGATGTGACTATATATATAGCATGGAAGCTATTGTTTCCACACTCTTTCGAGTGATGTGTTTCCCGCATGAAGGCAAAATGGTACAACTTACCGACCAATTTTCATTTCCCGGTTCAAACAAATCTACAAGTAAAACATCATCCCTAAATGGTCTCTTTACATCAAGAATGTCTCTTCAACCTTCATTCCATCCACCTGATTGTGGTGAGTATTCCGGTGAATGTAACAAAGCTTAGGGGGCATGCACCCTAGTTTGTTTAGGCAGACGAACCCAAGCAAAAATATAGGTTTCCCTAAAGGTTATGTGATTGGTCTGAAAAACCATTTCCTTGTAAGATAAGTGATTGGTCTGAAACACCATTTCCTTGTAGGTTATGTGATTGGTCTGAAACACTATTTCCTTGTAGGTTATGTGATTGGTCAGAAACACCATTTACTTGTAGGACATGTGATTGGTCTGAAACACCTTTTCCTCATAGGTTATGTGATTGGAATTGCCGCCCACATCATTCACCTTTGTCCACTATGTGGATGAAGCCAAGGAAGTGTTTTGTTTGCTCTGCTGACATAAACAATTCTACCTAACCGCAGTGACTTCCATATGGTTACTTGGAGACTCTCCTTTTCTCGATGCCTGGGGGCATGCAAACCTTTTTTTTGCAAGCGAAAAACGACCAATTTCTTTTCTTAGCTTTTGAGATTTTTTAGCTTTTTAGTTTTAACTTCTTAAGTTAGGTGATTGGTCTGACCCACCATTCACCTTTGTCTGCGCTATGGACGAAGCAAAGGAAGTGTTTTGTCTAGTTGGAAGATAAAACCATCCTACCTAACCTCAGTAGTTCCTTAGCTTTTTAGTTTTTCTAGCTTTGTAGTTTGGTCATTTCTAGCCTACATAAAAAGGCAATGAGCAATGTTATCGTAGAGTTCAAGCTCACTAAAAATGAACCTACCAATGAGAGACATCTTTGACCACTACAATGAGAAATGTTTATGCGTGGTTCAAGCTCATTGAAAAATAAACCTAACACTGAGCATATGTTAACACAAAGTTCAAGCTCATTAAAAAATAAACCTGCCTTCAGTAAACGACCTCTGTGATTGCCATGCTATCAGCCTTTTGAGCCTTGGTTGTGTTCTTCCATCACCTCCATTATTTTGGCCGATCATACGCTTTCACTTGATTGTTTACCCTTTTGAGGAACAGCTGCAATGAGTGGTTTTGTTAGCCACCCTCTTCACACTGCCATGTTTTGAGAAGTTCCAAGCTTACCCAAAACCAGTTGCTACCCCAAAACACCACTCGTTCCTCAAAAACAAGTCTCTTTTAAACTCTTTTTAGACTTGTTAAATATAAAAAAATTGTCGAGATATTGGCCTCTCCAGCTCATTAAAGTAAGGGGAAGCGCCATCCCTCCTATACATTTTAATCTTTTTGGACCTGAGGGATTATCAAACAAAAAGATTGAGCGCTTATCTTTTTTGGCTCACTAAAGTGATCAAAAATTCATCTCTTTCGCATTATTTTATACTTTTTCAGACTTAAGGGATTATGCTACAAAAAAGGATTGCTAGAGTTCCCTTTCATCCCTTTTCAAACTCTCTAAACATGGAAAGGACCGAGTTGTCTTTGTCATTAAACTTGTTAAAACAATAGCGAAAAACCTGTCCATCTAGACAAGTAAAAGTTTCACTATCGCTAGGCTTGCTAAAACATAGCGTTAGGTTTTCTCGAAGGGAAAATTATAGAACAAGCATATGTTATCCTCCTCAAACTTTAAAAAAATAAAGAGGTACTGGTGAGCAATGACTGGGGAAAAAGGGAAGAAAACTTGAAGAATTTTATTGGTAGCAGGTCACTCTTGAACATGACACTTTCACTCCATCACCATGATTGAGTCGGGTTGGGTTATTCTGTTCACCGGTCATGTCAACATTGGTCCTCTGTACCATCCATATTTTGGGGTTAATGCTACCAATCCATTTTAGTGTCGCTGATATGTTCAAGAGAAGTCATTCAGAGAATTTGCCATCCAGTTAATGCCTCATCCATTGCAATACTTTCACCCTCCATTTTTCATGATCGCCATTCCTGAACCTTGCATCATCAGATCGTTTTCACCTCTAGAAAATCATTTGCTTGATTTCGTGTCATAGATGTGGGATACATCAAGGCCCTCCTACGACGGGTCACTTCTTTTCGACATCAGCTCATTATCAAAGAAGTTGACTTAGAAACAACCCTTTTAGTACGTTGAAGCTTGCATGCCTCAATGGCAAGTTTCTCACTTTCAATGACAGGTTTACATCAATGGCCTTCGACCAAAACATTTTACATGGTGTTCAACATTGGATCATATATTCACACCATGTGAATTGTACTGCAGTACCTTGAGGGTCATTATCACTATTGGTGATTCCTCTCCCGCCTATTAACAACTTACGTCATTGGTTGGTAATCAGGGGATGTCTTTCCCTGTTCGACTCCAGAACATATTTTCACATGGATCGACTTGTACATCGGGTGAAGATTGAACAAGTTTGAAGAGCCCAGATCTAGTTTCATCCATTCGGGCTGTGATATATTCAGGAAAATAAAGACATCAAATGTACACAGAAGCTGCACAGATGATCATCCAAGCTAAGGGATGATGACTCTACATATAAAGAATCATTAGTCTGCAACCGCAGACGATTATCTATTCTATGTACATGAAAATGAATTTATAAATCTGAGCATGGGAATGCCCGCCTCAACTAGATCATGAAAATAATATGATGATGATGATGTATTCTATTGTATCTTATACAGGTCACCTTCCAGTTTGAATACCTCGGATCATGATAAAGCATTTCACCCGACATCTAAATATTTACGACCTCATGCTTTAGGGGGCAACTCTTATAGACATATTTGGGCACTTCAACCCCAATCACATATGTCGATAAACCAAGGGCTCTTTAACCCCTAAAAGTGTTGTTTCATACCCTAAAGGATCATGGTCAACTGATTACATCATTTCCTAGAAGTTCCACCTAAAACACCACTCAGAACTGGCCAAGAATGGACCATACTGACTGCTCCATGGTCAAGGTGTGATGCATACTAGCTACTACATTAGCCAGGTGCGATGCATACTGAAGAGGCCTTCTATAGGGTGCGATGAGCGGGAATGGAAAAATGGCTGAGATGGTTTGCTAGGTGGATGCTCATAGAATCTTATAGAAACTTCTCCTATGGCACTTTCCTCTTTGAATTCGCCTAGGGATGAGTAAGAGATCAATGAAATCTCCAAGTGGAACCAAGAACTATCAGTGGAATGACACTAATAAAAAACCTAGATCTGACTCACACCCTTGCAAGACATCTATAAATGGATCCCTCATTTGAGAGATCTAGAGGCTGGAATTTTGTAATTTATAAGGAAGTGCTATTGGTTTATCTTTGAGAAGAGACATTGTATTGTTGGGTGATCTTGTTTTTCATGAGGTGAAGAGGGCTTTGATGCTGGTGTTATCACTCAGGTTGTCCCTAAGCTCCTGAAGGGATACAGCCGAGGTAACCACAAACCAATCTGCGGATTGCAAGTTCTAGCCCACCTGTAATCAGAGAGGGCTCTCTCTTAATGATTTAGCTTTGTTGAGGCTGATTTTAGGCTAGTTTTTGAGTTCAAGGGTTTTGATTTTTTGTTTGGATGGAAGATGATTGTGAGGCAGGTAATTCCAAGCAGAGAGGCAAGGGAAAGTCTGATAAGTTTCAAACCATTGGGCATGGAGTCATGGGTTAAGGTTTGCTGTTGAGTTTTCTTGGTCACAAGGAGATTATGGAGTGGCATAGCTACACATGAGACAACTACCAGCTTGCTGAAGAGATGGAACAATAATCAGTGATGAAGGGCAATCAAGAATCTTTCACCAACTGACAGGGAGGAGAAGTGAATGAATAGTTATCTAGGAGCTGTTAAGAATTCCTAAACAAACATTCATATGTGAAAGAAGTAGCGTAAACAAGATCATTTAAGTATACATGTTCATAACTATTCCTGATGAAAACATAGAGAAATTGCAGAAATTGAGCCTAGGGTGCAGCCAAGCAAATCCTAAACTATTATTCTTTTCTGCAATTTAGATGGTGGATTGATGATAACATAAACATAAAGATTAAACAGAGTTAAAGAAACACTTATTGAACCATGTCGAGGCACAGGAATTCCATAGTCACTCCTTGACCAATAGGGCACAACAGACAGATTCAGAATCCATACTTTCAACAGTCTTTGATTATAGAAAATATCATATTTACAGTGCGAGTCTCTGCTTGAAATATCGAGCTAACAAAGAACAAACAAGCAAACAACCAACCAACCAACCAACCCCTACTCCATTCTTCAGGGTGGTATATATAAGCAAAATATCTAAAGTCATTTATTACAACCGACCTAAATAGGTCTGTAGGAAAAAAGCTTTCTAAACCTAACTTATGCTGGAATTAAATGTAATCAAGTCTTTTTGGGTTGCGCCAGTGGCAGCTAGATAAAAACTTAAGTTAATATGATGTCCTCTATGGCTTGGTGCAGTGGTTATGTCATAACTATGCATTGAGTTCTGGTCCACTGATCTCCTGTGAGTTTAATGTGCAGTCATTTGTGTTAATGAGCTTTCAATGCGTCCTCAACTGTTTCTTGACTTTCAAGGCTTTCCTTTTAATGCTGGATTTGCCTCGAGCCCTGAGAAAATCTCCTCTGATACGCTTCGCCGCTACTCTGATACTATTTGACATGCTTTTTAGCTGCATATTTGATCTGATACTCTTTAACCTCTGATCCTGGTCTCTCTCTATCTTCAAATACGCTTAAATTGGCAAAATCGGGCTTTTTCGGGCCTTTTCGGTGCAAAAAGGGCCGAGGAATCAAAAGATTCTCTAAAGATTCTCCAATATGGCTAACTTTTCGTAGCGATGCGCGATTAGTGCTTCGTGCTAATCGCGCATCAAAAACTGCCTCTATTTTTCATTCTGGAGCTCCGAAGCTTGACTTTCGCGCTTGCGCGTTTTTCCGTTTTTGGCTGCCGACGTCAGCTTGACGGCAGATGACGTCAGTAGTGGGGTCCTCTGGTATGGATGTGACGTCAGCATGCTGACGTCAGCAGGGTGACATGGCAGTATGGTGGGGTGATGATGTGGCGGGACACGGTGGCAGGTGACGTGGGCCAGGCCCAGGCAGGAAGGGGTGAGGTGGAGCCGACGTGGCGGGATGACGCGGCGCTCCTGTTACATGGGGGGAAGGTGGTTTTGGCAGGGCATCAGACCACTTTTGATACGGAAGCGGTTTCTGTCAGGGGCGACTCAATGTAATGGGAACGCGCCAGATGTCCCGGTGTACGACGGTAAAACCGTCGGACATCGGGTGCTAACGTGCCCACACAAATGGGCGCCCGATATGGATATCAGCCGTCAGGTCTAGGAGAGGCGATCAGACGGTGGACGGGCGGAGAAGGTGCGCAAAATTTAGTATAGGTGCGTGCGCATTAGTTTTTTAATTTTTCAGGACGCGGGTGGGTTTAGACTTTAGGAAATGGGTTAATGGGTTTCGGCGCTTGGTTTATAAATTAATCAAAACCTAATATTTTCCAAAGAAAACACGTGGGGGAGGGGGTTTTTGCCTTTGGAGATTGTTTCTTTGTGTTTTGGAAGGAGTCCAAACACTAGGGAAGGGGAAATTTATGCAGAGATGGGGCTCTTACTAAGGTCTAGATGACCTAGTAATTCCCAAGGGATGTTTATGGTTATATTTCAACCAGGGGGAGGGGATATTTACATAGGGGAGCTATTAACATGGTTTTTAAATAGGGGGAAGGGAAATATATAGGGAGCTAAATAATAATGTTAGTAGTTAATATGAAAGTGACCAGAAAGCGCTAAGTTTCAGAGATCTTAGGTTGTGAAGGGGAGATAGAACTTTGTAGAGAAAGTGTGGAGCCTCCTTGAGTAAAGCAGATCTTCACCAAGGCTAATGACATGGAAAATGGTGAAACTAAGAGGTATCAAGCAGATCTTGACCTCTTTAGGGGAGGTCAGTAAGTGATTTTAGGGAAGAGGAAGAAGAGGGGGTTAGTCATGCCTCGCTTGAAGTCCTTCAAATGGGAGCTGTCTGCTGACTGTGATGTGTATGAGTGTAACACTTGAAAATGTGGAATTAATCACCAATCAACCTTCTGCAACCTCAAAATTACCTACCCAACCTACATACCTAACATTTTTTCTTCTTTTTGGTTTGGGTGCACTTGGACTTGCAGACCCAACTTTTCAACTTTTTTTTTTTTATGTCTTCATATTCTACATCTACACTTATTTCTTCCAAGGGCCGAGATTAAGCAGTTGGGCTCCTTTGATTCTCTACCTATCTAAGAATCTGCCAAGATTAAGCTGTTTGGACAGATTTTTCATTCTCTATATTCTAAAACAGGAAATTGAAACCTAGGGAGACCAATATTAGGCTGTTTGGACCTCCCTTTAGCTAAAAATTTGTACAAAAATGAAAAGAATCTTCAAAACTGGAATGCAGCAGATGATCTTTGAGTAGCATTCTCTCATGGCCTCTTTTTGGTGACTGTTAGCAAATATGGAGCATTGCAGCATGCAAAGTATGACATATTTGGCTGTAAAAATGTCAATCATGAAATATGAGTAACCTGCTGCAGCAGGAGGCTAACAGTGGCTCCAGTTGGGGATGACTTTCTCCTTGTGAGAAGCCAAGAACAGCAGGTCAGATTGCCTTGATCTTTTGTTGTTGCTGTGTATTTAAGATTTTTTTTTTTTTTTAGTGCTGACTGTTGGATTGATTTGAACTTTTGGACCACACACAACACTTTACGTGTACTGATTTTCCAGTGAATTATGTAGCATCGCCTGCTTTCTTCTGCGTGCTTCAGCATCTGGACTGTTACAAAATAAAATCAAAGTGCCGATATATACAAACATTTTATATACAGAAAATAACGCCGCCTGTTCTTTCTTTCAAAACGGATCATTGTAATGTTTTAGCATTCGGCCATTAACAGGGCCTTCTTCAGCTGTGCTGCCAACCAGAGATTTGAGAAAATATGTGTTATTGCCTTGCACAATGCTGATCATGTATGGCCCTTTCCACAGAAAATCGAATTTTGAATGCTTGCCCTTGTCCTCTCTTCGTGAGTCCCATCTTATAACTTTGCTGCCAACCCAGAAATCCTCTAATTTAGATTTCTTATCAAACATCTTTTTGATATTCTCTTGCAACATTTGAGCTCTGTCATACACTTGTTCTCTGGTTTGCTGAAGATGAATGGTTTGATTTACTCTTCTCTGCATGTCATTTGGTTCAGCCTAAATTTCCTGCAACAACTTGATAGTAGGAATGCCTAAAGACGAGGTAAATTCGGCCTCCATCCCATATACTAGCTCATAAAGGCTCATCCTAATGGATTTCTTAGTTGAAAGTCTATCTACCCACAGGGAATTTGTGAGCTTCTTATGCCAGTTCTTTTTGTTTTCCTCTAGTAGCTTCTTTATGATATTGATGAGGCTTTTGTTGGATGATTCGGCCAACCCATTGCCTTGAGGGTAGTAGGCTGTGGAGTGGCCCAAGGTAATATGGAATTTGTGGCAAAAATTGATGATCTTTTTGATTTGAAGGAAACAACATTGTCAGTGATAATCTTTTCAGGGGAGCCAAATCTGGAAAGGATATTGCTCTCAAGGAATTGGATAATGGTGGAGTCATTTTCTTGTCTGCATGGGATGGCTTCAATCCACTTAGTGAAATAATCAGTGGCTGTTAAAATCCACTTGTGCTGGCCTGAGGAGGAGGGATGAATTTCTCCAATGAAGTCGAGACCCCATTGTTGAAAATTCTTTTCGGTTGAAATGGGCTTGAGGGGCAAAGGTAGTAATTTTCTTTTTCCTTCAAATATTTGGCATTTGTGACATGAAACAACAAACTTCTTGACATCTGCAAAAAGAGAGGGCCAATAATAACCAGCCCTTAAAATCTTGTCAGCAGTGGACTTCCAATATAAGTGTCCTCCATAGTCCCCTGCATGGAATTCTTTCATGACGTTGTTAGTTTCATTCACAGTCAAACAATTAAGCAATATTCCTTCATGATTTTTCCAAAACAAAGCACCATATATGACACAAAACTTTGATGATTTCATCCTTAAAAATATTTTCTTGGTCCTGGACAATCCTGGGGGAGCACACAGGT
>APFE030912445.1:16439-33368 GCA_000404065.3 Pinus taeda | reverse complement strand
TGCTCTGTATGCCCACATTCCCGGTGTTCTTGGCTCAATTGTCTGTTGAAAGACCGTTGCAGGTGGCCGCTATGGATCCCGGGATCTTCCTCTGAGGAGGCCGGAGGAGTGGCTCTCCTCTGCGTTGGAGGGCGACCCCGTGAACCTCCTCTTCCTCTCGGCCCTCTACGCTCCCCAGACATACTAATGACCCTTACCTGCACCTCTGCAGAAATTCTTCGTCTTGACAGAGGGCGCTCAGTAGCTCTCAGCTTCTGCTCAGGTGTCTGCGCATAGTGCGGGGGAGCCGCCGTCTTATAGACCGCCATGAGCACCTGACCTGGTGTGGCATTAACGGGCGTCTGCTCTCTGGCTATCATTCCCAGGAATGTCTGTGCCGCCATTACTTTCCTATGCGTCGAATGAACTAACGCCTGGACGGAAATCCTGTGCGTATTTATGGTTCGGGCATGCTGGGGTGTGGTGGCTCGTCCGGGCTGACAACTGCCCATGTGACTTGCCACGCAGCACCCCAGCTGCCATTTACGCCGTTCGATCACCCGCATCCGGGGAGGGTAGATCTGTTTGCACCAAGGCGATGCAGTCTTGTTTGAGGCGACCATCGTCAATCGTATTCAGAGACCCTGAGAAGAATGGTATCGACTGTGACACTCCTTGATTTGCTAATCGATCTGCAACCTTGTTGGCTGTTCTCCTGACATGGTGGAAGGAGATGTTGGGGGTTGTTTGTAGCTTTTCCTCCAGATTCTCCAAGCGGCTTAACAGTCGCCAGCTTTTGGCCACCTTGACCGCTTTGGCTCCTGCCTGTATTCGTTTGGCCATTGCTATTAGAATCAGTGAATCACCTTCTACTTCCAAAGGATAAAGGTGGTTCTGATCGGCTAGTCGAATTCCTTGCCAGAGACCCTCCAGCTCCGCCGCGTTGTTGGTGTCCGAGCCCATGGTACCATGATACACTTGCAGTAATTCTCCCTTGTGATTGCGAATGATTCCTCCGTAGCCGGCCGGACCTGGGTTTCCCTTGGCAGCTCCATCAAAGTTCAATTTGAAGGAGAAGGGTGCAGGCGGGGACCAAGAGGAGGGAGATGAAGATCTGTTGGGAGGTGTGATGTTGGGCCTGATTGATGACTGGTGTTCCAGATTCCAATTTTTTAGTATGAGTTGCTCCTGTTGGCTTTCTGGCCAGTCCTCATCTTTCCAAGCTCTGGTGGCTATAGTTTCCTGAATGTTCTTCCTGAGATTGATCCAGAGATCTTCTATTGATCTGGATTTGCTGTTGAAGATTTTGTGATTGCGTTCCTTCCAGAGGGACCAGTAGAGAAAGCCAGGTAGGATATTCCATAAGGAATTGAGTACCTTGCTTTTGAATGGGTTTTTTGTCCAGGTTCTTATGTTTGCTGTTATATCCGTCATTCTGGGGTGTGCCTTCTCGTTACAGTGCTCGACTTTCTGCCAGATTTGTTGAGCTAATGTGCATTCTTCTAGGAGGTGGTGGATAGTTTCACAGTTTTTATTGCAGTTCGGGCATCTGGACGGCCCTATAAAACCTCTTTTGATGAGATTGTCCCAGGTAAGAATGCGTTTTTTGCTGAGTAGCCAGAGAAAGGTGGAGATTTTAGGCCATAACTCTGCTTGCCAGACTTTTTCCCAGAGTTGATCCTTGTCCGCTTGGTCATTAGAGTAGCGCAGGTGATGAGCTTCTTTCGTTGTGAAGGTGCCTTTTGTCGTGTAACCCCATCGGAGCTTGTCCTGATGCTGGGAGATACGAATTTTCCTTTGGTTGAGTTCCTGTTCAATATCAGTGTAATCTTCTCCCTGCCAATCTATTTGCCAGAGTCGTGCTGGTTTCCAAGTTTGATATTCATGGGTTGGCGTGGGCTGCCAGAATTGATGAACCAGTGGGATGTTTCCTTGATTCATTTGGATCTGCCATAGAGGTCTATGGAATAGATCAGCCAACTTAGGGAGTTGCTGCCAGGAATCGTTCCAGAATCGGGCAGTTTGTCCTGAATGAATCTCCCAGAAACTATGTTTTTGAATGAAACTGCTTTGCTGTTTTGCATTGTTCCAGATAAGGGATCCCTGTGAGGTGGGATTGATCCGGATTAGATCACTCCACTGGCTGCCTCTGGCGTATTTGGCTTGCCAAAGTTGGGTCCAAGGGATGTTGGGTTTGGTAACCCAGTTCCACCAGATTTTGGCTCCCATTGTGTTGTTGCTGTGAAGCGGATCCTGAAGACCGAGCCCTCCTTCTGATTTGATCTTGCAGACCTCAGTCCATTTGACGAGAGCCCATTTCCTGTTCTGATTAGAAGATCCCCAGAGAAAATTTCTTTGGAGAATGCGAATTGCTTTAAGAACACCTTTAGGAGCTGCTAAAATGGAGAAGAGATAAAGTGGCATCGCTTGTAGAACTGATTTGATTAGAACGAGCCTTCCTGCCAGATTTAGGGCCCTGAAGGTCCAGGAGGATAGCTTTGATTCCAATTTGTCCAACAGTGCTCTCCAGGAAGCTTGCTTGATTGCTGAATCAGAGAGGGGGGCGCCAAGATATTTGGATGGCAGGTGGGAGATGGAGAATCCTAAAATTCGGGCGATGGTTCGTTGAGTAGGAGGGGGGGTATTGAAGAAGAAGAGCTGGGATTTTGCAGCGTTGATGGAGGTGCCAGAGGCTTCAGAGAAGAGGGCTAGAAGGGAGCTAAAAGCAGAGGCTTCTTTAACTGAAGGATGACCAAAAAGCATAGTATCATCAACAAATTGCTGATGCGTTTGAGGATCACGGCCATGCAGGGATATGCCTTTAAGGAGTTGAGAGGAAACCGCTGATTTAAGCAGCCTGCTGAGACCTTCCGCCATTAGAACAAAGAGGAAGGGAGATAGGGGATCCCCTTGCCTGATTCCCCTAGAGGGATAGAAAGGAGGTGAGGGAGAGCCATTCAGAAGTACGGAGAAACTGGGGGAAGTAATGAGGCTCATGATCCATCTTGTCCAGGTGGCATTGAAGCCAAAAGCAATTAGCATTTTATGAATATACTCCCAACTTAACTTGTCAAAAGCTTTGGATAGATCGAGTTTGAGAAGCATACCTGGTTTTTTGAGCATCTTTAAAGAGTGGATGACTTCATTGGAGAGAATTATGCCGTCCATGATTTGTCTGCCTTCAACATACCCTGTCTGCTCTGGAGAGATGAGAAGAGGTAATAGCGGTTTGAGGCGGTTGGAGATGACTTTTGAGATCAGCTTGTAAATTACATTGCAGAGCGCGATTGGCCTATACTTCTCAGGTTTGGTTGATGTTGCTTCTTTGGGGACCAAAGCTATAAATGTTGAGTTTAAGGATGGGAGGACCCAATGCATGCTACGGGACTCTTCCACAATCTCCCACACTTCATTTTTGATGAGATCCCAGAATTCATGGAAAAAATTGGCTGTGAATCCATCGGGCCCTGGAGCTTTGCCGTCTTTGAGTTGTGCCATTGCTTCTTCTACTTCCTTTGATGTGATTGGCTGAAGCAACTGAGCATTATGATGATCATTTATGATTTTCGGGGTGTGCTGGGTGATTTCCTTTATTGCCTCATCCCTGTTCCCATTGGGTTCTTGTAGGATGTCCTTAAAGTATCCAGTGAATACTTTCTCCATACCTTCATGGTCCTCTATTCTTTCACCTTGCTGGTTTTCTACAAAGATGATTTTGTTATGCATGCGCCTTTGAATGGTTGATCTGTGGAAGAATTTTGTATTTTTCTCGCCTTCTCTAAGCCAGCTTATTCTGGATTTTTGTCGCCATAAAATTTCCTCTTGTTTTTGACGTTCTTCAATTTGATTCCAGAGGATCTGCTCCTGTTGGTTTTGCTCTTCTGTGCGGCCCTCCAGAATAAAAGTTTGTTGCAAGGCTTGCATTTGTTGTTCCAATTTTTGTTTGCTTTTCTGTATATTGCCAAAATGAGTTCGATTCCAGTATTTAATCGTTTGCTTCAGATGTTTCAGTTTTTGCTGAAACTGATACATTTTGGCTCCAGCCGGTGGGTTGTAGGATTTCCAGGCCTGATGGACCACTTCTTTGAATCGGGTGTCCAGCAACCAGAAGGCTTCAAAACGGAAGGGTCTGTTGCAGTCTTTGCTTGGGCGGGACCAATGCAGAAGAACAGGCCAATGATCTGAGCCTCCCTGAGGGATGATGGCTGCACTGAAGTCCCCTCCTAGATGAATGGCGTTGTCAGAGATTAAAAATCTATCTAATCGAGAAGCGATATAGTGTGTGCCTTTGCGCTTGTTCGACCATGTGTGTATTCCATTGGAGGTATGCACATCCATTAATCGGTTGTTGTGAATGAATTGTTTGAAGCTATGGCTGTCATTATCGAGCCTGGTTCGTCCCCCCTGCTTTTCTTCCATGGATTTTATGATATTGAAATCTCCTCCTCCTATCCATAAAGGATATCGTCGCTGTTCATTGAGGAGGGAAATTGTTTCCAGGAGGTCCAATTTGTGCTGAATTGATTGCGGGAAGTACACATTGGTTAGATGCCCATGGATTTGGGTACCAATGAGGTGGAAAGTTGCCTGTATGAGATGTTGCGTGGCATGGAAGTTGTCCAGAGAGACAATTTGTGGGTTCCAGAGAATGGAGAGACCGCCTGAAGCCCCTGCTGCATCCACCGAAATGGAACTACTGCCTACCCAGGCCTTATTGCTGAATTTATCTATTGTAGTGCTGCTGCATTTTGTTTCTTGAAGAAAGACAATTGCTGGTTTTTCCTTCATGATCAAATTTTTTATCATTCTGTGTTTCGTGGGACCGTTAAGTCCTCTGACATTCCATGAGATTAGCTTCATGGAGATGGTTCCTTGGGTTTGAAGAACTTGGTCAACTTGGGGAATTGCCCCGAGTTCATTAGTATTTCCCCCACTGCTATCGTTCTTTGTAGATCTGTTTTTCTGCCTCGTTTCTTTGTTTCTTTATGGATTTTCCGTCCATCCCATTGACTTCCTCCTTGGATGCCCAAGCTTTTGTGATGTTGGACCCTTGTCAGGACTCCTTCAATTTTGTCTATCTGCCAAGGAGGGATTAGAGCATAGTCTTTTTGCTGGCAAGCAGTTTCCAATTTGGAGATGTCCAGTATGGAGATGTTGAATTCTTCTAGATCCACATCTTCACGATCTTCCTCCATGTTGTCAGGGGCAGATATGTCTAAAATGGTGTCTTCCATAGCTTCTTCATGGAGGCTCAGAGCTAAGGCGGCATCAAGATCCATGTCTGAAGCTTGTGAGGGTTCATTAAGCAAGGTTTTTCCTTTGGGGGAGAATAGGGTTTCCATGTCTGAAGCAGGGGTAGCTTTTCTAGCCGCAGGAGGATCACTTGATTTGGAAGGGGCCAGCGCCGAGGATGAGGGGGATTTAACAGGCTTGGGGGAGGGCGGGGATGGATTCAGAGATTCAGGGTTAACATCATTGGGGCTAGATTGGGGGTCGAGAGATTCTAAGGCAGTGAAACGGTTATTGGGTTGCGCCTTAGAGGATTGAGACGGAGGCGGATTGGCTTGATGCCTTCTTGCATGTCTGCGGCGATTGAGAATTTTTGTGAAGCCTTCAGGGTCAGTGGAGGTTTCGCTAGGAGAAGTCTTGGGCTGTACATTTAATGGACAGTCTCTGAAGAGATGTCCATGTTTATGACATTTTCTGCAACGAAAAGGTATATGCTCATAATCTATAGGCTGCTTCCATTCATAGTCATCGTGAAAGAGACTTACCGTAGCAGCAAGGGTCTTGGTGAGGTGCATTTGGACGCATATTCTGGCATAGGAGGTGAATTTGCGCGTCTTGGTTTCAGTTGCAGTCTTGATGAAAGTGCCCAGTTTGTTGCCTATCCATTCCAGAATTTCTTCTCTCCAGTACTCTACGGGTAGGGAGTACATGCGAATCCAGACAGGAGCCCAGCTGAAATCCTCTTTATCTGGATTGAATCTTGGTTTCCAATCCGTTAGATACAAGCCTGAGGAGTTGAAGAAGTACGGCCCTCCATCGAATATTCTGGTTTTGTCTTCTATGCAGTTGAAAATGGCTGTGAAGAAGCCTTTTGGACCCAGTTGTAGAGTGACCTGCCCTTTGGGCTTCCATTTTGAGGCAATCCAACCGTTCAGGGCTCTTTCTGTGGGCCAGAATCCCAGAAACTTTCCAATCAGTGCATGGTCCTGCATGAATTGGATTTCTTCATTGATGAGGTGGCTTGGTAGCTCGATCTTGATCGATTCTGCAGCTTTTGGAATGCAGGTTGCAGAGGTGACCTTGGGATGAGCTGCTTGCGATGCATTGGGTCTATTGTCGCCTGCTTCTTCTTCAGTACCTTGTCCTTGGTTCTGCTGTTCCGATATCGTTCGTGTATTGTCTTTTGCTGATTCTGGGTCAGCCTCTGCATGTTGCAGATTATTTGTCAGAGGTTTCTTATTATTGGTGTTGGGTGTCTCCAATGGAGGGGAGGCTGACCGCTCCCCTCCTGCAACTTCTGCCATAGGTTGGTCAGTGACCAAACCCGCTGTGATGAGCGCAGAGAGTCCTGGCGGCGGCCCTTAGGGTTTCACTGTTGTTGCTGCTGTATGAGCGTTGCAGAGCTCTCAACTTTTTAATTTTTATTGATAATATAAACAAATTATATATAACTGAAATTTAAATGGATCAAATGATATATTTAAAAGAATAGAATTGTTCTTGATGTTTCATCAATTTGATTTACATGCAAATTTAAAAAATCACATCTAAATGGGAATTCAACATTTAAATTATTGTTAATGACATAAACAAATTAGTTATGGTTAAATTTAATATATTAATCCAGTAATTTGCGCTCTAAAGATAATACAATTAGTTTCATATCACCTTTTGTGAGAGAGGTTTTTATTTTGTAGATATGAATATTGACATCATGCATAATTATAATAAATCACATTAAGATATAATTTTTTCATTTGGTTAGTGTTATTAAAGAATTTAATTTTCACATTAATAATAATCATAAATAGATAGTAAATATGAACAAAAATTTGGTCAAATAATTAAAAATAATATCAAAAGTGTAATTAAAATCCAATATAATTCATAAAATCAATTCGCTGATCTAAAAAAGTGTGTTTATAAGTTATAGGCGATTGTTATTTTTTAATTATATCCTTTCATTTATAGACAAATAAATAATGAAATTAATTTGAGACAATTAAAAACATTGTCATTATGAATGGCCAATAAAATAAACCAATGTATAGTTGCAATTTCACAAAAGCGTGTACTTTTTATTTTGGTAATACTGACATACAAATATAAATACTAATAGAAGTTTACTTCAGCGATATAACTTAAAAAAAAAACAAGTGCCATTGTATGCACAATGGAAATATTGAAATCTTCTGGTATTGCAATTTTCACAAACTAAAATGAGGAAGAACTATGGGCATATGATGCATGTGTATCACTCCTTGTTGCATTTGCATTGCTAAGCAAATTAGATATGCTTTGCCTTAATCTCCTAGAAGCAATTGCATTTGCCCCCAAATCATTTCTAAGGTTCTTCAATACCATTACCACATCTCTCATAGTTGGTCGTTCATTGGGTGAATCTTTTGAACAAACCAAACCAACTTGTATAAGAGAAGATATGCAATTGAATACATTGTTTTCTTCAAATTCATCTCCTTCCACCTCCCTAAGAAGGTTGTTGTCAATTACCTCCTTAACGCTGTTTGGAAAGGCTAGATTTACCCACTTGTGCAAGTTCAGGTCTCCAGAAAACATATCATGAGTCGGTCATTTCCTCGTAAGCATTTCCAATAACAAAATGCCATAGCTGTAAATATCTCCTTTGGTAGACACTGGCTGACCGAATCCATACTCTGCATTTAAGATAACATTCATCAAATTTTACTCTATTATTCCATACAAAAATGTTGGTGAGACATTTAGAAATGAAAAGCAAATATTTAACATTCTAAATATCATACCTGGTGCAATATAGCCCATAGATCCTTTCAAAGAAAGTGTTGAAGTAAGTGGCTCAGTAGAGGTTTCATCAATTAACCTTGCAATACCAAAATATGTTACATGCCCTGACATGTCTTCATCAATAAGCACATTATTTGGTTTTAAATCACAATGCACTACCTGCACAAATGAATCATGATGAAGATATTCAATGGCATGGGCCACATCTATTGCAATGTCCAATCTTGCTTTTAGCCCCATTTCACATGCATCTTCACCATTGTTGTCATTTGTATTAGGATACAAATGCTTCTCCAAGCTTCCATTAGACATAAATTTGAACACTAATCCTTTGAAATCAATGTTGCAACATGAGGTTATGATTTTCACCAGATTTCGATGTCGAACCTTTTGCAAGATGCTACATTCTGCTTTAAAACTCTTTTCAGCCTTGTCCTTTAGCAAATGGAAAACTTTTAAAGCAACAAGTGTGCCATCAATCAAAATTCCTTTATAAACTGAACCAAAATTCCCTGTTCCCAACAAGTTGGCCTCGGCAAATCCATTAGTTGCTATATGAAGCTCTTGATATGAGATCCTTTTGTGCTCCAACCTTTGCAAAATGGCTTGTGAGGAATCAAAGTTTTGCACAGGCATATTTCTGTTCCAAAGGAATCCCTTTCTTTTGCAAAGGAATCCAAAAAGTAAACAACATAATATAAAAGCAGCAACTCCACTCATTGGCAGTATCAATCTTTTCACAAGTGCAAAATGATGTCTTGGTGTTTGACATGCAGGCAATTGAAATACTTGCGGTCCACAAAGGCCAGGATTTCCAATTAAGGACATGACAACTGTTCTATTTGCAAAAAACCCTCCTTCTGGAATTTCCCCAGTGAAATTGTTGAAAGACAAATTTAAGCTTTGAAGCATTTTCAAATTCTTGAGTGTGACCACTGGTATTATACCTGATAAGTTGTTCAAAGAGAGGTCTAGACTTGCAAGGCTTCGTAAATTTCCAAGTGACTCTGGAATAGACCCTTGGAAGAAATTGCGAGATAAGTTCAATAATTGTAGCTCATTGCAACTTCCAAGTGCAGGGGGGATTGCCCCAATCAATTGATTGATAGAGATGTCTATAGCTTGAGCCATTGCAATTTTACCAATCTCCATGGGCAAGGAACCTTCTAATAAATTCCATGACAAATTCAAATAGAATTGTAGATTAGAAAGTTTCCCAATTTCATGTGGTATACTTCTAGAGAGCCTATTGTGAGATAGGTCAAGCAATTCCAAATTTATACAATCTCCTAAGCTGGAAGGTATGGTCCCTGATAAGTTATTGTGATGAAGATGGAGTCTTCTTAGTTGTTTAAGGAGTGAAAGGGAATTTGGAATCTTTCCAGAGAGACTATTTACACTAAGGTCTAAGAGACCAAGGTGTTGTAAGCCTTCAAAATCGTCAGGTATGTTTCCTTTTAAATTATTGTTACTTAAATACAATCTTTCTATTTTTAGAAATTTTCCTAATGGTGGAATATTACCATTTAGAAAATTTTCACTTAACTTTAAGAAGGTTAGGCTGCTAAGATTACCTATATGTGGAGGGATGTTTCCTTGTATTTTATTATTTGATAAATTTAACATAGATAAATTAGTAGATAATCTACCTATGGCAAATGGTAAAACACCACTTAATTTATTGTTGTGCAACCATAAGTAGTGTAAGTGAGAACAATTAGTAAGAGCAGTGAGAAAAGGCATGTTTGTAACATTGCCACTATCTAGTTGATTGTTATTCAATTCTAATGATTCTAGAAAAGATAACTTAGCCAACTCTATTGTCACAGTCCCACTCAGCTTGTTAACACTTAAACCGAGTAATACCAAGTTAGAGAAATTTCCAATAAACTTTGGAATCTCTCCACTAAGTTGATTTCCCTCTAAATCGAGATATTGCAAGTTTAACATATTTGACAAAGATGTGGGAATGCGACCTGACAAATCATTCAAGGAAAGAGAAAGTCCTTGCAAACGGGTGAGGCGACCCAAGGAAGAGGGAATGGTACCTGTCAGCTCGTTCTGGTCCAAGAAAAGAGTCTGCAATTGCGGGAGGGAACCCAACTCCCACGGGATATTTCCGGTCAGATGGTTGCGGGCAAGAGTCAGCGTAGTCAAATTTTTGCAGCCGAAGAGTTGACTCGGAATAGGACCGGTGAGACTATTGTTTTCCAAACCTAATTCAATCAGCGATGAAAGGTTTCCCAAGGAAGAGGGAATGGTACCTGTCAGCTCATTCTCTCCCAAGGCAAGCACTTGCAATTTCTGGAGGGAACCCAACTCGCTCGGGATATTTCCGGTCAGCTTGTTGAAGGAGAGCGCCAGAAAAGTCAAATTTCTGCAACTGCAGAGTTGAGTTGGGATATTTCCGTCCAAGCCAATGTTGTCCAACCTGAGCTCCCTCAAACGAAAGAGGCGTCCCAATTGATTGGGGATATGACCAGTGAGCTCATTGCCTGTGAGAATGAGCGTGCGGAGAAACGACAAATTACCGAGCGATGGAGAAATGGGACCGCGCAAATCCATGCCAGTGAGGTCGAGGGAGGCCACTCTGTTTCGATGGCGGCGGTTGCAGGTGACGCCAGTCCAGTTGCAGAAGGGGTTGGCGGGAGTCCAATCTGCGAGGGAATGATGTGGATCGCTGGCAATGAGGTTCCTGAATGCCACCAGGGATTGGTGGTCATTGTGGAAAGAGTGGGATCCTTTCCCGGTGGTGAAGGAAAAGATGAAGAGGAGGAAGAGCAAAGAAAGAGAGGGCATGGTGGTTGAAATCGCAGCCTGTGGGAGAGGGGAGGGGAGAAATGCAGTGAGTATAGGTGGAGAAGTGAGTGAGTATTTATAAGGAGAGAAACTGCGTGTTTGGGCGTCGTGAAGAAGACGTAGTACAAGTTGCAGAGTGTGAACGTAGAGAAGGGAAAAACGTGAAGGAGAAGGCATGAATGATGAGGCCGTTCCTCCTCTGGGGCGAAACAAAGAATATTATTTAATCTCACTCCAAAACAAGTCTTTCAAAAGTCTTCCCCTGCTGAGAAAAGTGGTCTCCGATGTTCTCGTTAAAAAAAGACCTAAAAACTTTGGATAATTTGAAAACGGGTTGCGGTGGTTGTAAAGGTGGAGCGGGGACAAAGGAATCAATCATCCGTCCGTTGTCTTGAAATTATTGAATAACAAAGTGAATGTTAAATCGGTCATTAGTTAAAAACTGTTACAGCTCCGCGTGGAAAATTGGGTGCCGGTGTTCATCGGTAAAAAAGTCTTCCACTCTGCGGAGAAAATTAGTTTCCGATGTTTTCGTTGGAACATAAACCTATAAAGTTTCGTGTGAATGGTTTACCATTCAACATGATTTCCCACCTCCTTTTTATCGACTAATTATAATTCTTTGATATTAAAAATAAAGAAATCAGTGTAAACCAAAAACTATTATGTAGTCTCCAATAATAGAAGTTCCATTAATTTATTAATAAACTAATATAATAATGAGTTACTTTAATTTATTAATAAACTAATATAATAATGATTTGATAAATTGTTATTTATTTTGAAACCTTTTGATTCCGTATGGTTATATGACAACGATTTATTATTTATTAAGAAAGATAAGGGTACCAAATATTTCGCATAACTTTTGTAAATTGTATTTTGTTAATTTTGGTAATGTGAAATAGAGTTGTTTTAGAATTATATGGTTTGAAAGTGATCATTATCAAGTGATTTATTTTAAAATTTTGTGTTTATTTTTTTGTTGTTGTATTTTCTAGAGGTTTATGGCTTGGCTTGGCCTAGGCTCCTCTCCTTAAACCAAGTCACAAACAGGAGATTCGAACCTTAGATATTTTAGTTTTCACATATTTCATGAAATAGATCTAACCCGAAAATATATTGGAATTGAAAATATGCACAATAATTGCAAATAATATTGGGAGAGGAAGATCGGAGGAAGAGTAGGAACAACTAGAGTTTGGGTGTCACGGACTTTGTCTGACAAACTTGCAAACACCGCAGTTTGAGAAACAACAGGGGCAAAGCAACAAAGGATCCTGCTGACAGTTGAAATGAGTGGTATGGCAGGGGGGGAGAGATCCCCTCTTACCGAAATGTTGTTGCAGGGGAGACGAGTCTTCATGGAGCAGTCGGAGGCAATGAAAATCGTGGGAAAGGGATACTGGTTTTGGGAGTTGAATGGCAAACGGGCTTGGGAGGAAAATGCCTACCCAGAGCAACCAAGAAACCCCGATTTGTGATACCCAAGAACAAGCTGGAGGAATATAGAAGATATATGAAGGACCATGCCCTCATACGCAAGTTTATTAGGGCTTGGCCAACCGAGAAGGAACTGATCAAATGGATCCAACAATGATGGCAACCAAAGGGGCATATAGACCTCAAGCTGGGGGCGAAAGGATTCTTCTTTGTAATATTTTCCAAACTACAAGACAAGGAGAAGGTTTTCGAAGATGGGTCGTATTTCTTTAACAATGTTGGCCTGTTTATGAGACACTGGGAGGAATGCTATAACCCATGCCAAGAGAAGCTTCTGGCACCACCCATTTGGGTACGGCTCTTCGGCCTACCAATGGACTTCTGGGATCCCGTAATGTTGGAAGGAATAGGCAACTCGATCAAAACCTTTGTCAAAGTGGCAGACTCTACAAGAAAAGGTAGGTACACCTCCTACGCAAGAATCTGTGTGTACATGAATATCATTGAGCTGCTACCAAACTACATAGACCTAGAATATCATGATGAGATATGGAAACAACCACCAGACTATGAGCATATCTCATTTAGATGTAGGCAATGCCATGAATATGGCCACCTATATCATGCTTGCCCGTTAAATAACCCAGAAAATCAGTCAAATGAGAGGAAGGCAGGAGAGGCAATGGCAAGAGAGGTTGGGGACAGATTCCAGGAGGTGCACAAAAGGAAAAGAAACCCAAAACCAATAGGGAACTAGAAATAAAATCAAAATGAGAAAGAGCAGTGCAACCATAACAGATTCGCCACCCTTCAGGTGGGCGAGACGAGGGAGACAAGCAGGGATCATACCAAGGAGATGGAAAGCATGCAGACGAAAGAGGTTGAAGGAAATAAGAAAAAGAGACAAGAAATAGATGAAAAGCAAAGAGAGGAGAATACCATGCAAATGGTAGAGAAAAACCCAATGGAGATCGACTCCCAGAAAGAAGATCTCAGTGTGGAAGAGCAAGTGATGAAACGACTACTACAAGAGTGGACACATATGGACGAATGCTTTATCCCAGAGGATAAAAAACAAATCTACAAGGAAACCTTTCAGCAATACAAGATAAAACAAGGATCAGCTATTATTGCACAGCTAGAGCACCTAGGGTCCCATGGCGGACAAGGGCAAGAACTAGGAACCTCAAGAAAAGGGGAAAAGAAACAAGGTAGAAGACCAATGAATGAATCCATACAGATGGTGGGGGAACTACTAGTAAATTCACAAAGAGTAGTGCCATTATCAGAGGTCTTTCAACAACCCCCAAAATTGTTGAAATGGTTATTACAACATGGAACATAAGAGGCCTCAATAACAGAGACAAGCAAAGATGCCTCAAAGAGAGATTGAAAAAAGATATACCTGGTATAATGATAATTCAGGAAATGAAAATCAATGAAAGAAAACTAAAAGAAATTTTGGAAAACATCAAACCCCAGTACTAGGTTATCGGACAGGACGCAAATGGAAGTGCAAGAGGGTTGACGATCATTTGGAACCTAGGAGAAATATGGTTTGAAGACTGGGTCAGCATCCCGAGAATTCTCTCAGGAAGATTTAGAGTCATCAGATCGAAAGATTGGGTGCTCCTCACAGGAGTATATGGACCCCATATCCTAAGAGAAAGAAGGGTTTTCCTCCAGAACTTAGCAAAAATGAGAAGTATATACCCAGATGACATGTGGATGGTGGGAGGAGACTTCAACATGATCACTTCACTAGCGGACAAAAGGGGAGGCATGAGAAGAATGGACACAGACATGGAGTTATTCAGGGACACCATAGCAAAGCAACACCTAGTAGACATCCTAACAATCAATGGGGTGCACATATGGAACAACAAAAGAGGAGGGAATCACCAAATTACTTCCAGATTGGATAGATTCCTAATATCTTAGTAGGTTATCAGCTGAGATATATTCATAGAAGCATCAATTCTTCCTGGGATGGGATCAGACCATTGGTTGATACAATTGGAAGTGGATCTGAAAGTGAGCCCGAAAAATCGACTTTTTAGGTTTGAAGCCTTTTGGCTAAGGGACCCAACCCTCATTAAAAAAATTGAGGCCTGGTCGACGCAAAGCAATCAACAAGGGAGGAACTGTATGTGTACGTTCCAATTAAAACTCAAGGAAATCAATAAGAAAATAAAGAAATGGAACAAAGAATAATTCGGGCATATCATGAAGGACCAACAATAGCTCAATTAGAGAATGACAGAGGTGCAACAAAGAATCATCCAGGAAGGAAGATCAGAAGAGATAACAACAAAGGAGGGCCAATTAATAAGTCAACTAGAGGAAAGGAGAAAACAGGAAGAGATTCTATGGAAACAAAAATCGAGGGTGAACTGGTTAAGAGAAGGGGAGCCCAATACTTGGTTTTTCCACAAGTCCATGGTCCAACACTGCCAGAACAACAGAATCTTCTCCCTAAAAGATGAAGAGGGGAATCATAGAGTATAACATGAGGAGATGGAGGGGCTCCTAGTAAACCACTTCAGAGATCTCCTATTAGAACCACAAGAAGACAAAACAGAAGCAATTCAAATAATTTCTCAACATATAGCTCAAAGGGTCACGCAGGAACAAAACCTTGCCTTGATGAGAGAAGCTACGCTTGAAGAGGTGGAATAAATCATCAAGGGTATGAAGAAAAATAAGGCCCCCGGTCCGGATGGGTTTACTGCAGAATTCTACCAAGCCACTTGGCACTTCATGGGAAGAGAGATTCTAGAAGTCATGGAGGAATCAAGGTGAAATCAAAAGGTATGTCCCAGTCTAAACTCCCCTTTTATAACTCTCATTCCCAAGACATCAAAATTGGAATACCCTCAGGGATTCTGCCCCATAGCCCTATGTATTTTCATTTATAAAATTATGGCCACTCTGATTGTAAAGCGACTAAAACCTCTTCTACCGAATATCATATCCCCGAAGCAGATGGGATTTGTCGAGGGAAGGAAAATATTGGACAGGATGGTAACCTCTCAAGAGGTAGTTCATTCCCTCAAGGAAAAAAAGCTAGCTGGAATGATGATTAAGCTTGATATATCAAAGGCCTACGAACGGTTAAGTTGGGAGTATCTGAAGAGCATCCTTACAGCCTATGGATTTAACCACAAATGGATAAACTGGATAAGTGCCATGATATCCACCCCTGTCATCTCTATTCTGTTGAACGGGACCCCTACCCAAACCTTTAACCCTACCCGGGGGCTGAGACAAGGTGATCCATTGGCACCCTTCCTATTCATTATTGTTGCAGAAGTTCTGGGCAGATACATCAAAAACGAAGCCCATGAGTCTAGGATTAAAGGCCTTAGGATATGGGGGAATGACCTTTCCATAACCTACCAACAATTCATTGACGATATCATGCTTTTTTGCCAAGTATCGCTTAGAGAAGCTGGTAGAATCAAAGAAATATTGAACACCTTCATGATGGCATCGGGGACCCAAATAAACAATGAAAAATCATGTACCTTCTTCTTCAACACCCAAGGGAATGTTAAGACCTATCTTGCTAGGATCTTGGGGTTCAGTACAGGAAAACTCCCCACTAAATACCTGGGCATACCTCTATCAGAAAACTCTCTAAAACTCTCAAGATGGCAGCAGATCCTTAGGAAGCTAGAAGGAAGGTTGGGAAGTTGTACCTTTAGATTCCTCAACCTAGCAGGCATAACTGTCCTCCTCAAAACAGTGCTTCAGTCGATTGCCATATACCAATTGTTAGGCATGGCGGCCCCTAAGGGGGCATGCACCAAAATGGTTGATATCTTTAAAAAATTGCTATGGGGAGGGGCTCAACAAACAAAGAAATGGGCCCTTATATCTTGGCAGAGATTGGTAAAAAAAATATGGAAGGAGGGCTTGGCCTCAGAGACCCATACACTTTAAACCAAGTAATGGGAGCTAAATTATGGTGGAGATGGCTGGGGGGAGGAAGAGAATTATGGAAACAAATATGGACAAGAAAGTATAACATGTCAGAGAGAATTGAGGACATACTACGCTATAGAGACCCACCCAAAGGATCGGCAATATGTAACTTGGTAAGCCAAAATAGGGATCTTATAAACCAACATGCTTTTTGGAAAATTCACAATGGCAGAACAACAAGATTTTGGCAGGACTCATGGCAACAAAGAGAAAGACTAGTAGATAGGTAAGACCTCAGAGACATATATAGATTTACCAATGATAACAACATCCAATATGTCGAGAAATTCTGGAAAGAGGAGTAAGGAACAGGGAATTGGAGGAAATGGAAGAAGAAGGAAGATTAGGGCCAGGGTATAGAGACAGCGCAATGGGAAGATTTCGAAAAAGAAATAAGATCTAGACAAATCATGATTAGGAATGACCCAGACATTCTAAGGTGGAGCCACACCATGAAAGGTACCTTCACCAGCAAAGAAGCGTATGACTTGAAAGCAGAACAAGCTCAAGATGGACAAGGACTTCTTTGGAAAAAAATCTGGAAGGGGGGATAGTGGCCAAAGGTAGCCCATTTCCTATGGTTGGTATGCAAAGGGAGGATCCTAATCTGGGACCAACTTCAGAAAAAGGGAATTCAGGGCCCATCCCTATGCTGGAAGTGCCAAAACAACAGAGAGGATATGGAGCATATGCTAAATTCTTGTCCGT
>APFE030912438.1:98935-119139 GCA_000404065.3 Pinus taeda | reverse complement strand
ATGTGACTGTCTGTTTTTCTTGTTCATGCTCATTGTTTTATGGTACTAATATGCAAAAATAATTCAAAGTATAAATAAGGAAGAATTGTTAAAAGGACTAAATAACACTGATTCACCCCCCCTCTCAGTATTATTTTCAACAATATACATTGCATATTATCTAGCATTTCTTTTGTAGTATCACAATGTTTTACTTTATTAAATTTTGGAATTTAAAGTCCACTCAATATAGCCTCCTTGGTTTTTGTATTATATTTGTTATTCTTTGATGTAGGAGCATTCAACCCAAGAGAAAATCATTGTAAATAAGTAGACATAGGGGGCCATGCATCTTTAGAGAAGTAGTTTCCTAAGTCTCAAGTTAATGTAACATTTAGGCTTTAAGTGATTTAATTAGATAATGAGAGGAAGTTGTAAATGCTGTCAAATAAATGAGAACATGAGTGGTGAATAAATGACAAGAGTTAGAAGTCAATCAAGAGTCTTAAAACAATTTCATGATTCGAGGAACGAGAGAGAGCTTTTAGGAATTAATTAAATTAGAAGTGGACAAAGGATTTAGGAGTCAGTTCAGAGGATTTAAAAGTCGAACTAGGATTAGTTCAACAAAACTTTCTAGCATAAATGTAAGCCTACTTGTAGAGCTCAGAGAGGGCCACGATGTTGAATAACAGGCCTTTTCGAGACACACAGTCTCAGATATGTAATTGATTGTTTATATTTATATATATATATAGATGTTTATTCCTAACTGTGTCAGTGTGTTGAAGAGTATTTCATGAATGAACTACTTGTGAATTCGTAGGCTCTGTAACAGGTTGCACACAAAATTCTGAAGGATGCAGAGGAACAAAATGATTCAGAGGAATCATGAATGGATCCTTGAATCCAATTGAGTAACAGAGGGAAGCTCTGGGGTGAAGTAACGAAGTGAGATTTCACAGAAGAGTAAAGCTCAGAGGTAGTTGAGCAATGGAAGCAGAAGGCAGAGTTCTAAAGAACTATGCAAGAGAAGAACGATATAGAGGACCATAAAGGGTTGTTGAATCCATCAGAGGGATTAAATCCAAGCTCAAGAGAAATTGTGAAGTAAAACAACAGAAAGGTTGAAACCTTTGAAGAAGAGAAAAACCACAGAAGAACTGAAGACTTAGTGTAAAAACTAAGTAGAAAGGAGGAGTGAAGGAGTAAAGTGTCAGTCCAGATGATGTCGTTGAGGAGCAAGTGGAATATCACATCAGAGGAGTTATTTCTCTAATTTTGGCCTGCAAGCGAAAACCTCGACTTACACTAAAAACGAGTGCAAAACATAGTCGAATTTGAAATCCGGACTTGAAATCCTATAAAGAGTGGCCTATATCCCTATCGGGTCTGTAAGGAAATTGGATTGGTGCATGGAGGTGGAAAGGGTTTGGCCTTGAGGTTGAGTGAAATGCGATCATGCGAGTTAATCACAAACGTCGGATCGCGAACTAGATTGACAGTCATGATTTGATTGCTAATTTGCAATCGGAGGAGTTAAGGGCTAGCGGTTATTGGAATGTCGATGCATCGATAGCGATAAAGCGTTGATCGACGATCGGAAGGTTCGGATATTGGAGCTGCAAAAAGGGTCGGAGTGAAGAGCAGTCCCGACGAATATATAGATTCAGGTGAATTGTTTTTGAAGTCCAAACAAAGGGTTCAGGCGAGGTTTTCTTTTGTATTCGTGAAAGTTTTGTGCCAAGCCTTTTAAGGCTAGAACATATGTTAACTATTCTGATAGTTGCATATCAGAGTCGGAGAAGTGGTGAGGCATACATGTATGTATGACCTGTGGAAGAGCTTATAGCAATTGCGATATATGTAGCCTCGGTAAATGTGCAGAATCCATACAAAGGCGGAAAAGGGTATGTTTGCGTAGTTTTCCTTTATAAAAGGTGTATAAAGGAAAAGAGTTTTGATAGAGTATTTCATGCGATAAAATATATGTAACCAATGAATTAAAGGGGAAGGTTACATATATGCAGACATTAAAGGGATAATGAAGGTTATGAAGGTTTAAAGGTCCCGATAGGAAGGATTAATGAAAGGCTTTAATCAAAATCTTATAAGAAGGCTTGAGGGTTGATAAAGTTCCAATAGGAGGTTTAGGCGGGGTGATTGAGTTCTGATATAAAGGAACAGATAATAGGGCCTTAACCATTTGATGGTTGAATATTTGACTCCTTTGTGAGTTAAATTCTTGGGACAATGTGTTTATGCATTTTATATGCATATTATGGGTGCAAGCGCAGGTAACCCTTCCATCATTTGGTATCAGAGCAAGGTTTGTAATCAGATCATATTGTAGCAGTTCCAGCAGAGGCTTGAAGTAGACAGAAACAAAGGACTCCTTGAGGAAAAGTGAGAGAAAGATTGTTTAGCACAAGTTTTTCAGGAAAGAGGACTTGGAGACCAAATAGAGGACAATCCATTCAAAGTGTAGAAGAATGGTGAAACAAGAACATGTTGAGATCTTGAAAGTGAGGTAATATGTTCTGTTTTAAATTGAGAATGTGTGTTTTTGCAGTAATGCACAAGTGACAGCAAGAGAAGCTGTGAGAGGAGAACCAGATGTGTTCTTGAAGACAAAGTAAGGAAAATACTCTGATGGAGAAGTGGGAGTGAACCTGAAGAATCCAAAAAGAGATTAGATAGGGAGGACAACTGAAGTGTTCTCCAGAGAGAGTGAGAGATTACAGAAGCCTAGAAGGAGAGACTAGTTAACAGTCTCATGAGTGTTAGGATATTCCGACACATAGGAAATAGTTAAGTATAACTTGGTCTAGTGTAGAGTTAGGTAAAGTGTGTTTCTTTACTATGTACTTTTGTAACTTACAATCCGAAGGTCACGATATGTAGTGATTTGACAATTCATTCTCTCCTTGGTATTATCGACACTTGATCCATGGCTTAACACCCGATTGGTCCATGATCTATATTTAAAGAGCATGGAGGGTCATTTGTAAGGTGACTGTTCATGAGAGAATCTTATGTAAATTTGCATTCTTTTATTAATAAATTTCCTAAAGTGGTCATGTTGGCTCAGGCCGTGGACTGTTTCCCTCTTTGAGGTTTTAACCACGTCAAGAACACTGGCGTATTGATTTGTGATCTATTTGTGAGTGGTGTCCTTTGGTGTTCTATCTGAGGAACTTACCTTGCAAATTCCTACATGAGCTAAGTCATCAACTATGCTGTAGTTGTGAGCAACCTTTCAGTTATGCCCACTTTACTGTAAAGGTCCTTTGACCATCTTTGGTATGGGTTATATGGGGTATCAAGGGATTTTCAAAGGTGTTATAGGCACTGCAGTGGTCGAGGTGGAAGGGTTGGTTTCTAGTGGAGTTTCGTAATCTTTATTGCATGTTTGTAGGAGAACCTCTTCCCCTGCCATGTAAGTATCGCGACTTGAGGTATTTTGTGAACTTCCTTCTGGAGGATTTAGATAATGTTGTGGGGAGGGTTCTTTCTCGGTATTTACCACTCCTTGATGGGAGAAATGATTATGCCTTACTATATTTTGTTGGTTTTGTCCCCCTTGCACCAAAATGTCTTTCATCCTCTTAAACTCAGGGAGTTGAGGGCAATGATGGGTGTAATGACCATATTCCCTGAAAATGGCACAAGCATGATTAGTTCGTAGAATAGCATTATTGTTTTTCCTTTGTTGGTTATTATTGGTCTGTCTCTGGTTTGGGTTCTAGTCGGGGTTTCCCCCAGATGGTGCCCACGAGGGTTGTTGTTGATTGTTGTGCCCCTGTCCAAGCTCTACCTGTGACTTGTTCTTTCTTTTTTTCTTAGCAACATTGGGTGGATTAGCCCTGATTAGTTGTTCAAATGATTGTTGCTATTGAGGAAGAGAAGTTTGCACAAAATTAAGCCTTACATTATTTTGTGCTGGTGGAAAAGAAAAATATTGGTTCCCCTGTCTTTGGTTAACATATTTGCTTTGGGAAGTGGAAACTGATTTCATAGTCTTAGGGGGATATGTATTTCCTTGTGTGGGAGGATATAGGCCACCCTTTGTGGGGGGGATATTGGCTACCCTGCGTGGGAGGGTATGAGCCAACCTGCATAGCAGGGATTTACAAAGCGGTGGGTTGACTGGGATAATATCCTATGTTTTGTGGTGGAGGTGCTGCAAGCGTGGCACCAAATGGTTGGCCACTATATGTATTTCTAGAGTACTGAAAGGTGTTTCTTAGTTGATTTTGGGTTATGGTCCCAATAAACCCATTTGTAGCACTAGATGTGCCTGGTAACTCGGGTTTGAAATTTTGTAGGTAGGGTGCATCTGGAAGGACATGGTAGAGGTATCCAGATTGCATGTATATGAGCTCTAGTTATTGAGCTTTGTTGATGGCTTCTTCCTCATTTTTTGGGGAGGAATTTGCCACAAATTTTGATATTTCTGATGTGAGAGATCTTAAAAATAAGCCAAGGAGGAGTTTGGCCTCCATATGAGCTTTTCACAAACTACGAAATTTTTTCTACTCATGGATGTGGTATGATATGTGCGTAGCAGATGTTTGTTTGAAATGGGTTAGGATTTCCGTCCTGAGTCTTGGCAAACTGAGAGTTGGAAGAATGTAAGGAATACTATGGCTAGGGAACTAAAGTTTCCATGTGACCTAGAGGGTTGGTCTATGTACTATTTTGTTGTGGGCCCTATGAGGGTATGTTGAAATAGTTGCAGGAGAATAATATCTTCTGTGATACTGTTGGAGGAACACCAAAGGTAAAAGGTCATAACAATGGTTCTTGGATCTTTTCCCCGTTTCCCTTCAAATTTTGGAACATTCGAAGGTAGTTTGGTTGGCATGGGTGGCCAATTCCGGCCATGTGCAATAGGGTCATTGATTAATTGGCTTAAATTTGGGAGATTTAAGGAAGCTAAGAATGGGACTTGCAAGTTGTTCGCCATCGAAAAATTGTTTTGAACAACTATATGTAAAGGGGTTCCCTGATGAGGATGGTTACCCTGTTGAGAACTGTGTGGACTCCCGGGAGGGGAGTTATGTGGGCTCCCCTTAAGGGTAGTGTGAGGGGTCCCCTGAGGGGTAGTGTGTGGAGTCCCTTAAGGGGTATTGAAAGGAGTGCTTTGATGAGAATGGGTCCCAAAAAAAGTTGCACCGATAAAAGGATGATCATATAACAGTGGTTGCGTGGTGTCTTCTACGCCTAAATAGGAAGATACCTGGCACACCTCCTGATAATGGAAGGAGGTTTTGGAAACGTCTGGAGCGACCAGGAGCCGTGGGGTCCCCAATGATCTCGAGTATAGTGTGTGTCACTTTGTGTGATGAGGGAAGGAAATAAGTATCAAAGTAAGTAAATCACACACATAAAACAAAGAGAAAAATAAAACAATCACTTTCCCTTTAACTCATGCTATGTGATTAATGAAACAAAAAATGGTTTTCGTTTGTTTTTGCATATGATAAAAGATTCTATGAAGACCTATTCATCCTTACCACTCTCAAAGTAACTCGACCTTGAAGAGGTATCTTCTAATGGGTACTGGGGCAACGTCTATACATAACATGAAACACTTTCCAACAACTCAAGAATCAACCAAGGTAACAAATGAGGCTTTAGTGTTGCCCGCACCTCCACCTATAGGGAAAGGATGCCCTAATTTTGGACACTAAGATACCTTCATCCCATGGGAGAAGTCGATTCTTTATCTTCTTGGTAGTCAGTTATCAGTACTAAGCACTAGATGGGTCAGTTAGCCCCAAATAGTACCGCACACACTATATCTAAGCCGAACCCCCTCTGAATCGAGTCTTTGACATGCTCGAGTAGTCTTTTCCATGGGCTAATGAAGGATTTTAAGCACCCTAAAAGTCAACTTCTTTGTTTCAAAGATGTAACATGACCATGGGGGCTTATGGGATACCTACCCCCGTTGGTCCTAACTTGAACTATAAATTATTTTGTGGCCTCTGTGTGGAAATTTAGTTGGTTCAAGTTATGGTTGATTTTAGGAGTCTTTCTTCCCTTAGGGTGTGAGAATGTAAGCCAAAACAACCAAAGTACAAAAAGCTTCGAAAACTAGATGCCCTCTTGTACAAAGCTTATACAAGCTTAGTGTGTGATGTTTAATGTGTGTGCAAATGGCAGAGTGAACATACAAAGTGTGATAAGATGTGGATATTTGATGATCCTTTAAAATACCCATTAATTAAACTATGTTTTTATTGTTCCTTGCATGAAAAATAAATAATGTGTGGATAGCGGTCCACTTACTCTTTTCTTATTACACTATGTGTGCCTAAAGGGAGATGGAAAACTCAAGTGCTTTAAGAAAGATTTCATATGCAAGCCCAAGTTCTCCTAAAAGACGCAAGGGAAGAAAATATTAATTACTTTCTATAGTAACAATTGTTGATAGTCCCAAAAACTAATGAAATAAAAATGCTTTGGTTAGTAACAAGATTTGTGGATAATGGGCCACCTACTCCTTTACTAGTTAAGCTATGTGAGTTGTGAAAAATAACAAAATAATTTGAAAAAAATATGTGGAATGTGGCCAATTACATTTCCCCTAATTAAGCTATATGAAAAATGCAAATAAAAAACATATATAATCTAGTTAATCTACTAATAGTGATTAGTAAAGCAACTAGGAAATCTAAACTAACTGGAAAAAAATGTAGAGGTGAAGGTAATTCACTAAAGGCTGTCAATCACCTAGGAATGGAAAAATACAATGGGTTTTTGTGCTCTTTGTAAACTGCAAGGGTTTTCCTGTGCACATACACTTATGTGCATCTGTATGAAAAAAGTCATGCAAATGAAAAAAAAGATTTAACAGTCAAGCTTTTCAGTCAAGAAAAGGTCCAAAAGGTCTTGCGAAAATTCCACAGAGATGATGAACGCACCAAGGAGTGATAATGTATAGAGGAGGTCCTGTAAAAAAAATAGTTAGAGTAAAAAAAAGACCAGTGGAGTTGCCCAATTTGCGGTAGTTTTTTTGTAGCAATGGGGTACCAAAAGACACCTTCTTAGTAGTTGGTTGTTCCCTGCAAATAAACCACATATAGAATTGGTTGTTGTTAGTGGAAAAACATGAGTAAATAAAGCATTGTAAATGATTAAGGCAATGCATATACAACATAAGCTAAAAACTAAGAAACAAAAACATAAATAATGCTTAATGAAGTAAACAAGTCAACAAAGTAATGGAAAGGGGCTCCCTTTATTGAATGTTGAAAGTAGAGGATGAATACAATAGATGAATACTAAACACTTGGGGATAATTATTTGATAAATGGTGCTCACAATCCTTAAAAGAGAGGTTACTTTCTTCACTCTCTTTGCAAGATTCTCCTCTCTCTTAAAGAAGTATCAAGGCTCTCTTAATGGTGAAATCCTTTCCACACTATAATGCTGGATTGTTGAGAAACAATTTGGCCAACATAATAATGCTCTACTTCTTCTTCAACAATGGAATGCATGATTTCTTGTGAACAATTTATCTACCATAACATTTCCTTCTCTTTGGTTTTCCAATGGCCTGTTCATTAGAATTTTGAATCCCTCTTCCCTTCTCTTGGTCCATTAATGAGAAAATGACTCATGAGTAGGACAAGAGGATCCCTTAGGGGGTGCATTTGTTTAGGAAAACCCGAATTTGACTGCAATTGAATGGAACATGTTAGGGAATCTCGTCTTTAAGTGTGTGAAGTGGTCTCGAATTGTTGAGTCAAACTTTTCTTTGACTGCATGGCTATCGAAGGAAAAATCACGCAGTTGTCAATTTTAACTTTTGGATAGGTTGCGCGGTTCAATTTTATACTTGACACCTTTGGAAAAAATTATTTTTTATTTTTTATGATGTCTTCAGCTAGAAAATATTCACCAGTACGCTTTGCTTGATGACTTTGGGTGCCATCTAGATTGTACAAATGTTTCTACAATTTTTCCATGTTAACACAACAGGGCTGAACTCGCCAGCGACCTTTGCATGGTGTGAGCCCTTCAATTACAAGGTGAAAAACTTCCTCCAAATTACTATTGATGGTTCCATTTTCATTTTCTATCCATTTTTCAAAAACCTTAACGAGCCTAGCTTAGAAGCTGAGCGAGGTGTTGGCTTTGGATATTTATCTACAACTTTTTGATATTGAGAAACTAGCTCTATAGTGATTAGAGCTCTATAGGCGCTTTGCTTTGGTTTAGGGCTTATGAGACTTTAAACATTAATTACAAGTCTGATTTTGTAAACAATCATCACAATTAGGAAAACATATTACTCATGTCTATGTCGATTCACCAAATACATGCTTGTGTTAATCGCAAAGGAAAATCACTAATGATTTACTTTTACAGATAAACGTTCAATGTTAAAAAGTTTGGAAAAAAATTGATACTCTTCACAATTGGGCTATAGAATCTATTATAAACTATTATGCTTTCATCTATGTAAATTAATTTAGGAATGCATGGTGTTGATTTTTTTTTTTAAGGAAAGACGTTGAATTTAAATATTCATAGTCCAACAATTTTTTTCTCCTATTATTATAATTATTACAATTTCTGCTATCTAGTAGTCTAACTGTCTTAAGTGTCTAATACATATGTTTAATATCCATATGATAATGTCAAAATACCATTGTTACACAACAATTTGTCACCGTCCCTGCTACCCCTCTCCCGCATCTTGGAGGACTCATTCCGGGACCTATGAGAAGTGAAATGGCCTACAAACACTTGCATTGCATTCCCCTGAACATGAGCTTTGTTTGCCCTAAAGACATCTCCTACTAAAAAACCCTAAAAATAGCTCTTTTTCCATTGGCGTGGTTCCATAGTGTAGCCCTCGCGCCAAGGGGCAAATCCTCCAAAAAGGGCATGCCAAATGGCGCTCTGTCATAGAGTCGCATCTGCGCCAACCATAATTAGAGGTGTTTTTTAACAAATAAACGGTGGAAGTTTTGTCCTAACAAATTCCTGGACTGCTATATATCTTGAGTTGGGTGGTTCAACTACGGATTTCCATAGAGAGGAAGTGGTTTGCCACTTCTCATGGAAGCTTCCTTGATGATATGGCCAATCCCATGATTATTGGCTATGATCCCAACTCCCCTTCCTCCATCTATAAAAGCTTGCCCATTTTCCTTTGCAAGCTAGTTCCAGAGTTCCAGGGATTCAGAATTCCAAAATTTCCAAGAGCTTCATGCTGCAAGAGCCTTCTTGATTCCCATAAGACCAAATCCAAGCAAGGAGATTATTGTCCAAGATCGAAAGAGAGAGGCTTGTCCTTATTCCTGACAGGCTTTACGAGACATGTGTTGCTGACTAACCGCCAAAGGAGAATCCAATGTCAGAACTTTGGTTGTATTCTTCTTTGATTAATTATTAATGTACGACTATTGGTTATGGTTCCACTCTTATTATTACTTGTGATGATGATGAGTTATGTCCTTTCTGTCTGACATATAGTTGCATATGCTGGATTTTATGCTTGTGTTTGTGTCGTTTCTTGTATGTGTAGGTGTCCATTCACGGAGATCGTGGGGATTGTGATCTACCGAAGCGGAGGAACGAGAGCACCACCTCTCCTACAAACAATAGCATTGGAATCTAGGTAGGCCTTCATCACCAGTCCGTTAATTTGCAATTAGGAACTTGCGCTATAGCTTTTGATGATTGTTGCTAGACCCGGTCTGGGCTAGTAGGGATCGCCTTTGTCCGCAGAGGGGATATACCTCCTCAACAACCACTTACTAATTTTCATTGTGCTATTCATAGAAGCATTCGCTAGGTGTTCATCATGCAATGGTTTTAGCATACATGTTACCAACACAAGTTAGAAGAGTTGGTTACAAAAATAATTCTCGTCGGATTTGCACAATATTTGTTATAGACATATTTCGGCACTGCAATCCCAATCACATATGTCCATAAACCAAGGGCTTCTTAGTCCCTAAAAGTGTTGTTTCATGCCCTAAAGGAACAAGGTCAACTAATTACATCATCTCCCAGGAGTTCTCCACAGAAAATTGCTCAGAACTGGTCAAAACTGGACCATACAGATTGCTCAGTGTAGAGGGTGCGATGCATCTCACCTACTCAGTGTAAAAAGTGTGATGCATACTAGAAACCCCTTCTGTAGGGTGCGATGGGCGAGAGTAGACAAATGGCAGAGACAGTTTGCAAGGTGGATGATCATGGAATCTTCCAAAAACTTCTCTCGTGACACTTGCCTCTCTGAATTCACCCAGGGATGAGTAAGAGATCATTAGTCTCCAAGTGGAATCAAGGACTATCAGAGAGAAGACACTAATCAAAATCACAGAAAGCTAACTCACCCCTCTGCAATCATCTATATATGGATCCCTCATCCAAGAGATCCAAAGACTGGAATCTTGTATCTTGTAAGGAAGTGCTGTTGGTTTCCTGGTGCAATATCATAGTGTTGGGTGATCTAAGTTTTTCATGAGGTGAAGAAGGGCTTTCATGCTGGGAGGATGACGCTGGGTCAGATCAATGGGTTGTAATCCTCTCTTCTAATCTCTATATCAATAAAGCTATTCAAGTTTTCTCCACATTCTTGTATGTTTGCTAATATATGCATGTATGTGGTCAATATATATCTGGTCCTATATTATTTATGACTGTAGATCTCTGCACTTTGAAGGTATTATGCTGCTTTGACTTTATAGGTACTCTTTGAAGCGAAGTGGTCAAGGGAAGAGCGGAAAACATCTGTCAAAGGGGAGAAGGAACAAGCGGAGAACCAAGCGAAAGATCGAGGTTGGTATTCTTTGCTCCTCTCCTATCTACTTCTCGTAAAGGAAAGTGAAATTAACTTTAATCTGTTTGTTTCTAAGATAGCTACCCGTCTTAGTGGGACTAGCAGCTCTGCATAGACACTAGATTTCCCGGTAACAAAATGGCGACTCCGCTGGGGAGCGAGTAGTTTGTTTACTTGTCTATATTTATTTGCTTTATAAACTTACAAACGGAGCCTGAAGTCAAGCTAGCTAGCCTTCAAACTACATTTTCTATGCGAGTGCAAGGTAGAACAATGCTGCTTCAGTCTATCTCCGAGTTTTGTTTATAAACTGAACAATTGATTTGCAAACATCCTAATTTCCTTGGTGGTGGCTCCAGTAACCTCATTAGATCAACCCTTGTGATTTACATTTACTGACTATCATTTGCTCGGCCTAAATCCTTGAACTAAGCTGCAAACTGTGACCCAGAACCAAGTTGAAGTCTCGTCCCTGGACCACCGCACCTTCTCTTCTTAGGAATTTGGATGCATCGCACTTCTCATGTGTAGTAAGTGAGATGCATCACACTTTCCTTGTGTTACAAGTGCGATGATCAGATAAGGCCTCTTTTGCTTCCAGATTTTGGTTTTTGTTCACTCTCTTCAACTTTATTCAGGAGTTTTGCTGTCTGTGATCAGTATACCTCTGTGGAAACTCCCTTCCTTTGCATAATTTAGCCTCCATAGTACAAATAATTTTAAATGTTTTTATGTATAGTTCGCCATTTACAATCCTCTGTTACAAAGAAGTAGCGTAATCAAGCTGTCGTCTTTTGATTTGAAAGTGTCGCAAGTGTCGTTTTCAGTCAAAGAAAATAATTCTATTGTTCTTGATGGTCGATTACACTGTTACTCTTGTATTTGATTTGAATTAGTAGTTTTTCAAGTGTCGAAAGCAATTTTCAATTCAAAATAGAAAAGTTTCATCATTATCTTCCTTTTGTTTTTTGAAAAGAAAATCGTTAGTACTGTCGCTTGAAACAATTCAAATTTGTACTTAGCATTCTTTTTGTCATTCACACATTAAGAAAGCGAAAACAAATACATGCACGTGCATTTACATTTAGACTACTTTTTGATTTCGATTTAGGACAGTGCATCTAGTGTGTGCTCTCTACTCTTTGTTGAAAGATTTCCGCTTCTCTTTCCTTAGTAGCTAGGAATTTCATTGCAAAAAGAAGATTGAACAATTGTTTATCATCTTAGATTGCATTTTAGGAATTGTATATCTACATCACGTGGTGAACCTGAAAGGGAAACTTCTTAAGAAAGATCAACTGTAAAATAAATTCAATGAACATAAAAATGCTTTGGAACCTAACACACAACATCTAGAAGTCTAGGCTAGAGATGTATTCCGACGTCTTAAAGCTTGGTAACTATCGCTTTCATCGTAGGTTGGATGATTCCTCCTCTTTGAGATGACAAGTGCCAGTACAGACTTGTGCTCCCACGTACCGTCGAGTATATATTGGGAGACCACAATAGGCTATATCCTTTATCCTTAGGAAGCCGTGTTTTCCGCCCTATCAATCGCAATGCACTGAACACAGCATTCAAGAAGATTGACTGCCGTACCGTAAAAAGTATTGTGCAGTTTTGCGATTGGTTTGGTAATCCTTCTGTCTAGATTTCTAGAGTAGTCTCTTTTGTTCCTTTTGAGACTCCTTAAAGGAAAAGGTCCATCTGAGCACTTGTCACTTCAGGCTCATTAAAAGTCGAAGGCGACTAGAGTCATCTTTTTCTTTTTTCTTGACTGTTAAAAATTGAAAAAGAAAGTTGCATCAAAGTGTCTAAAATTCATTAAATTCAGAATCATTTTTCCCCTTTATTTTCAATTGATCAAGTAATCTGCAATCGTGGAAGAAAGTCAATCGAAACCCCATTGTTCGCGGAGATTAACGAGTCAACCATCTTTGACTCTGGAAATGAAACTATTCCAGACAAAGCGAACTCATTTAACCGGATCAAAGTCCCCTGGTTTGCTTGGAACTTCTGTTCCAACATCCTTAGGGACTCCGGTTACTCCAACCATCTTTGGTACCCCTTCCTTTATAGAAGAAGTTTCTCATCCGCAAGAGGACATTAGAACTGATCCTAGTGTAATGGTAAACACCTCTATTCCTGAACCGGCTACATCTACAGCTCATTCGGAAGGTGTCACCCCTCCAACAACTGCCACTGTAGAGTCTATACCTTCTTCGGCACCAGAAATATTTTACGGACCTGACGATCTACCTCTCCCACCTGGTTTGATTGCTATAGAAGAGATTGTGGAGGATCCTTCATCCAATACTCCATTGTGTTTTGGAGCTAGGATCACCCTATATCCTTCTTCATCAGAAGTTAGTCTCCCTTCATTAAAAGTTCCTGTAGAATCGCTAGGATATCTCTTGGATAGACTAGATATGTCTGAACAATCGTCGACATCTAGGACTGTGTCATCTGATGCAACAGCAACAGAACTCCTGTTGCCACTCCGACAATGTTCGCTGGTATAGCATCTGTCCCAACTAGCTCTCAGCCGCTAGATGGAGTCCATGCAGGGACTGTATCGACAGTATGGTCTGTTCCCGTTTGTTCATCTGGAATAATATCTGAAATCTCTTATGTTGAGTCTCAACAAATTAATCCTTCGCAACAATATCAATTTGGGTAGTCCTGTCCTCGAAGGCCAATCGTTCCTTTGAGCACTGGATTACCACCATATGGGGGGCAGTATACCCTTTCATTGTTTCCTCCAGGAGAACAACCATATGGGAGTTCGCAACAGAATTCGGGTCGTGCTGGAATTACATCCAGCGGTTGGGTACCAATACTGCCTCAACAACCAAGAGTTGTATACTCAATGCAACAAAGCCTACCTATGTCGAATATCCCCACTACACCGGCCATTGTGATAGTGTCGCAAGTACAAGCGTTGCTTGTTGTATGCCAACTTCAAGTTTCTCAAGTTGCAATACAACAGCCTCCTGTCTCCATGACACTGCCACAATCACCGATTAGTGGCTCCCTAACCGGAGTGACCCAGGTTCAAACGGGTACTATTACCCCTCATATTGCTCAAATAACCAGTATTGGACAACAACAAATGGTTTCACAACCATGGCTGGTGCATTATCAAAAATCGCAATTCCAACAAGTTTACCAAGGATCTAAGCAGAAAATATTTGCAAATAATGGGCAACCGAATATTCAAAACGGTCAACAACAATCATTTCATAATGGCTATACCCATCAACCTTACCAAAGTTATCAACATCAATGCACTATGCTAGTATGCAAAGACCCACTGCTCAGGTGATCCCATCTTATCTTGGGTATGCTTCGCCGAACTTGAATCAATTGTTTCCCTTCATGGTGACTTTAGAGTTACCAGATCTAAATTGGCTAACAAATGATCCAATTGCTTATGCCCCTTAGTGGCCAGCGATTCCTCACAAACTTCCGTCAGATATTCCTAAATTTAATGGAAATCCGGGTGAAGATCCGTCAAATCATGTGATGACCTTTCATCTATGGTGTTCATCCAACACTCCCAACGATGATTCGATTAGGCTTCACCTTTTTCAGAGAACATTAACTGGTCCGGCATAAAAATGGTATATTGAACTGCCAAGAGCTTCATTTGATATCTTCAACACCTTAGCCACAACATTTTTAACCCATTTTCAATTACCCATAAGGTATGAAACAAGAACAGAGCTTCTTACCAATTTTAAGCAGACAACAACCACTCATATATCTGATCATATCCATGAGTGGCGGCGTTGTCGTAGAATGGTAAAAACATATGTTCCTGATCAGTTGTTAGTTGAATGGTTTATTAAATCATTGTTACCTTCTATAACAGAAGATGTGGCACAGGGAGGGGTCGTCACTGAAGAGCAAGTCATTGCTCGTGCGCAATATCTAGACTTGATCTATACTCAGTCTGGTACGCTCTATTACAAAATCCCTGATGCTCCTAGACCGGGATTTTTTGTTCCTCCTCCTCCTAAATCAAACAAAGACTCTCATGCCAGCAATGGTGTGATAGGTACGACTAGCATGAAAACCATAAAGGCTACATCCAAGAAAGCTCGCACGGTTTCTAGTCAAAACACAAATGAAGAGCTTCTCGCCTTGGAGGTAAATGCCGTGTCGACTGACAAAGGAAAAGAACCAAAGCAACCAGGGGACAAGAAGAAAAAGAAAGGGAAGAAGAAGAAACAAGAGGAGTCGTCTCCTGAAAAGTCTTCTGCAAACCCTCCTGGGAAAAAGAAACCCCCTGCGGTGTGTTTGATATGTGATGAGGATCATTAGACGAGAGATTGTCCACATAAATTTGAAGTTAAGAAACTCTTTAAGAGTTCAAAAACCTTAGCGGTATTGACTGATCCATTTCCAAACCCAGGAACCAATCTGGTTTCTAGTGACAATGCTTCCCCATCCCAAGGACTTATGCTATCCATTTTGAAACAACAAAATGATGCTTTGATATCGACAAGGAATAAAGATTACGGGAATCCACAGCTGCTGAACAACAAGGCTACTGATCAACCTAGTAGTTCGACAACAACTTCAACCGAAGTTGTGCCACCCATCATTCCTGAGCTAACGATAAAGCCGCCAAAGGGAGTAGTACACAAATCGACATTTAATCCTCGTGCCAGAGCAGCACAGAATTATAATATAGTAGAGGATCTGGCCCAATCGTTGTCTGCTATGTCGACGCTTGAGGTACTGCAAAATTGCCCCTCCCAAAAGCAGGCTCTATTAAAAGCAATTGGTGGGATGGACCTAGCGGATTCCAATCTTGTGGCCTTTAATCATAAAGGATATGACCCTCAGTTACCAGCTCAACTTGCTTTCCTTATTCAAGTGAAAGCCCTCAACAAAATTGTTCATCGAACGATTATTGATGAGGGAGCATCTACATGTATTTTGTCGATGAGTTGCGGGAAAACTTTGGGCTCACCGCCCTTGTCACGATCGTCAACGACGTTGAAAGCATTTGATAGACAAACATACACTCCATACGGGATTTTAAGTAACTTGCAAGTCGAACTAGGGGGAAAGATAGTGGAAATTCATGTTGAAGTTATCGACGGAAATCTCGATTACAACATCCTACTGGGAAGGCCTTGGATATATGCTATGGCTGCAGTTGTGTTGACATACTTTAGAAAGATTGCATTTCCTTTCCAAAGGAGGAATTACAATCGTCGACCAACAAAAATTCCTCCCCAACAGTTCGCAAGTTACGGGAAGCATTTCGATGATCCATGTGTTAGAGTCGGTCTTGAGCCCTCCATCAGCGATCAAAACTCTTTGCATTTTTCATAGGTAGGTGTCTCATCCGTGTCAATTTTTTGCATCCCGTTAGGCATGCCATAACTCTGATGGAGGAGCTGATGTGTTTATACCCCTCTTGGCATTGCTGGTTTAAGTCATTTCAGTCATTAAAGCTCTTTCAAGCTTGTCTTGTCTTCTCTTGAGGTCAATTTCCTAGGTCTAGGGTTTTGGGTCAAAAATATTACAAGGTCAGGTGTTTGAATAAATGAGTGTTCAGAGCCAGAGGGATGATGTAAAGGTGTTTCTCTAAATTTTTATCTGGTACAGTAATCTCACCTTGGAATTTAAAAACCCTGTTTTTAAACCAAGGTCAAATTTTCAGTTATTGTAAAAAGTGATGAAATTTCGAAAGTCCTCAGTAAAAAAATGCAAACCCTGGCCCCCTTCCAAGTCCCTCAGATGATCTACCTGCAAAAAGAATCAAGCAAAGCATTAATCAGTCAATTTCAGGACAAAAGAACCAAAAAGACAACACATGTAAAGTTTTAAAAGTGTCAAAAAAAACATTAGAAAGTGGGTTTTGGGCATGAAATTTTTTCAAATGAAACCTATAAAGGCCCAAACTCCCTCCTTGCACTCTCATTGTGTATTCATAACCCTTGCAAGAGAGATTGGGCGAACTTCCAAGTGAATTGAGGCGAAATCGGGCTCAGGACAGGTGCGCGACTGGTCAAGATAGGTGCGAGACTTGTTGGGAGGTGCGCGACCTGTCAAAGGGTCTCACAGAGAGGAATTTTGCAACAGGTGCGACACATCAAGAGGGGCGCGACTTGTTGGGCATGCTGCGCGACCTGTCAAACTGTCTTCCCCCAACTCATTTCAGAATTGCTCAAGCCTCCTTTAATTCATCAAATCGCTTGAGGTAGGCCCTTCAAACTTGTGAATGGATGCTGGTTAGTTGGGAAACATCATGAATGTGCTTGTAATGATCAAATTATGCAAGAAGAAAGACTCCATACGGCTGTTTATAAATTTGTAAAAGGTGCTAGGGTTTATTGCTGTTTCATTGTTTCCCCTTGTTCTCATTCTCTTCATTCCTATTTCATTTTCCCTATGTTTCCATGACAATTTCCCTTTTAAATTTGCAAGGAAAATAAACCCTACCCCTTTCCCTTTAAAAATAAAAAATCAAACCCTAACCCTACCCCTCATTATATCTATGTAAATAGATGACATTTGATGATGCATGTGCAGTGATGTTTGCAGTGTTTTTCCCTAATTTCCCTGTTTATATATATCCCATTTTCCTTGTAAAAAATAAAAACCCTACCCCTCTCCCAAAAGCATAAAAAAACAAAACACTCAAACCCTCATTTTGCTGCACCATATGCATGAGTAACCGCAAGAAATTGTTGGTGAATATATAGAGAATTTTGCCAATTTTCCCTATTTTCCCCTGTTAATGAATGTATGCATATTCCCATATGTTTACTTTCTACACATGTATACCCATATGCAATGATTTCTGCAAATAATATTCCAATATTCCTGATGATAAATATGTATTCCTATTCGCCATAATTGTTTGCATATTTTCCTTAAATTCCCTGTTATGTTCCTATATTCCTAATTCCTTGTAAAAAGATCCCTCCCCTAACATTTCCCTCATGTCCTTGTCCACTTGAAACAGCATAAAATTCAACACTTTTTACAGGCAGAAACAACAGTACAGTTTGTCCACTTTGCTCCTAAACTATGTCAGAAACCGAAACTTATGAGCAAAGTGATGACCAATCATTAGCTGCAGAAATTGAGGAATAGAGGCAGCCTCGTAGGGTTGGTAAGGGTGGACATCATAAGCGAGAGGAGCCCACCTCTTTGATAGAGTTACAAGCTTGTCCTTTGGCAGTGTCATGTTTCCAGTACATGTCTTGCTACGAATTTTGCGAGAGGATCTCTCGGATTCAGCACCACCGAGAGTTGGCCCACCTTTTTGTTTTACACTTGCATTATGGACGTGTCAACCTTGCAGGGGTAAACTTTATATTGACACCCGAGGTGATCTCACAGGCTACAGGGATACCTAATGTTGGTGAGGTGTGGAATAAGCGCAAGATGTTAGATTTTGTTTTCTTTGAGCCTTATGTTCGGCCACCATTCATGAGACATATGGTAGGTGTATTTCCATTCAGGTTTCTCAGAAGCGAGTATGCTCCCATGGTGAAGCTCATTATGCATTATTTTACTTGTGAGGGCATTTTTTCACTGGTGTACTCATATCACATTCGCCTCTTGATGCATTTCACCCGAGTGAGGATGATGAACATCCCGGTTTTCTTCTTTCAGAACATTCAGAGGATGGTGCCCACGTTGCAGAGGAAGACCCTAGCACAGCAGTACAGGAGCCTTTACCATCATGGTTTGATTCAGCTAGTAGTCTTGCATCAGTTGACTCAGTAGGGCATCTCATGGGAGGAGTTCATCTCTCGTGAGTTTTTCACAGTACCATCACCGCCACATTCTGAGGTTGTTCACGAGGAGGGAGGACCATCACATCAGCATGACATCCCTGTTACTAGACATGTCAGCTCCTCACCTCAGGTCACCTATCAGAGAGGCCAAGGCCTTATTTGCAGCAGCTCGGCGAGTACTTTCTCCACGCTAGGTGGAAGGGGTCTCGCTTCTTCATCAGCACCGCGAGTGTTATCTCCACACTAGGGGAAGGGGCTCGTTCCTCGTTACCGACAGCAGCACAGGTATCAGAGAGGGGCAAGCAGCCCATGATTGAGGAGAGATTGTCAGGTGATCCAGTTATTGATCTTGACGCCGATTCTCCTAGCACAGAGCTCAAGGATATCATCCGAGAGGAAAGTACCGATATTCAGTCGCTGCAAACAAAATTATTGATGGAAAAATGGATAATCAACTATTTAGAGCAGCGAAACAAACAGTTGGAGGATGAACACAAGCTATATGAGCTGCAGAAACTTCGTGAAGACCGGGAATTGGCTCGTAGGAGACCCGGTGACTTGAGACCCATAGATCAAGAATCTATGTTTATTTGGGACAATGCTCATTTGAAAAGGCTGTTGGCTAAGGCCAATCAAAATAAAAAACTGCTGAGGAACATGAAAAATCATTATTGGGCGCGGATGCACGTGTGCAAAGCAAAGATGAAAGTGCTTCGAAGGTGGTTGGCAAAGACACTAAAACGGAGAAAAAGGCCCGATCCCTTCCGTATCTTGGCCAAGGCTTCCTTGAAGGAGCCTAGCACTAAATAGCTTAGCCACAGCACAAATTTCAAAATTTTTTGAGCATTTTGGGTCATTTTTGGTATTTTTAACGCGTCTCACCCCCGGTGAGACATGTCGTCCTGACACCTCCATTTGACAAAAACTTAGCATTTCCAGATTTTTCATGCAAAGTTACATATGCACATGGATGGACTTGAGATTTTGTGAAGTTTTGGGCCTCCAGAAAGTCAAAAAACATGCAAAATTTGACTTTCTGCCACTTTTTTGAACTACAGAAAGCTGTCTTGGGAGAATTGAGTTTTGACAGGGAAAATAAACACCAAATCCAGAAATTCCAGTTGGGTTGGAAAGTAGACTCACAGACCTTTCCAAAAAGCCTACTCTTACCCAATTTGGCCACCTGAAAGTGCCCCAAACATGGCTCCAAAGGTGCGCGACATGTCAGGCAGGGGGGCGCGACATGTTGGGCAGTTTTCACAGGAAATTCATCTACAGCTCAGGAATTCGCCCAGCTTTGACCAGTTTTGACTTGAGATGGGATTTTTCACCCTCTTTGATGTAATTAATGTATTTTAATGTTGCCATGACACTTATTTACCTATTCTAGAAGATTCATGCATGAAATAGCAAACATTTAATGAATGGATTGGTTTCCTAGTTTATAGAGGCAAGTTGTTTTGACTGCCTAATTGTTAGTGCTAAGTTTAGAAGTGGTTGAAACAACTCCTAGAAGGATGAGCTCGACCCCTAAAGGCAGGGAAAGAGGTTATATCATCTATATTATGTACTTTCATACTCATTTTCATGGTTGGACTCTTGAGGGAGAAGCTATCATTGTATTATTTCACTGTATCTCTGCAATT
>APFE030912438.1:69305-92907 GCA_000404065.3 Pinus taeda | reverse complement strand
GCGATCAAAACTCTTTGCATTTGCATAGGTAGGTGTCTCATCAGTGTCAATTTTTGCATCCCGTTAGGCATGCCATAACCCTGATGGAGGAGCTGATGTGTTTATACTCCTCTTGGCATAGCTGGTTCAGGTCATTTCAGTCATTAAGCTCTTTCAAGCTTGTCTTGTCTTCTCTTGAGGTAAATTTCCTAGGTCTAGGGTTTTGGTCAAAAATGTTACAAGGTCATGTGTTTGAAAGTCAATGAGTGTTCAGTAAGCCAGAGGGATGATTGTAAAGGTGTTTCTTCTAAATTTTTATCTGGTACAGTTAATCTTCACCTTGGATTTAAAACTCTATTTTTAAAGCCAAGGTCATTTTTCAAATATTTGTAAAAAGTGATGAAATTTCGAAAGTCTTCAGTGAACAAAATGCAACCCTGGTCCCCTTGCCAAGATCCCTCAGATGATCTACTTGCAAAAAGAATCAAGCCAAAGCACTAAATGAGTCAATTTCAGAACAAAAGAAACCAAAAAGTCAGTTTTATAAAGTGTCAAAGAGAAACATTAGAAAGTGGGTTTGAGCACGAAATTTTTTCAAATGAAACTTATAAAAACCCAATCTCCCTCCTATCACTCTCATTGTGCATCCTAGACACTTGCAAGAGAAGTTTGAGAGAGTGATTGAGTGAAAGGAGTGAAAACAGAGCAAGTTCGGGCATTGGTCAGGGGCGCGACCCGTCAGGCCAGGTGCGCGACCCGTCAGAGGCGCGCGACCCGTCAGAGGGTTTCCCACAGTGCGATTTTACAACAGGTACGACCCGTCAGGCGCGCGCGACCCGTTGGGTGTGGTGCGCGACCCATCAAGCTGTCTCCCTGCAATCTTATTTCAAATTTGCTCAAACGCCCTCCAAGCCATCAAATCGCTTGAGGGGTGAACTTTACATTGACACCCGAGGTGATCTCACATGCTACAGGGATACCTAATGTTGGTGAGGTGTGGAATAAGTGCAAGATGTTATATAGTGTTCACTTTGAGCCTTATGTCCGGCCACCATTCATGAGACATCTAGCAAGTGTGTTTCCATTCAGGTTTCTCAAGAGCGAGTATGCTCCCATGATGAGGCTCATTATGCACTATTTTACCTGTGAGGGCAGATTTTCACAGGTGTACTCATATCATATTCGCCTCTTGATGCACTTCACCCGAGTGAGGATGATGAACATCCCAGTTTTCTTCTTTCAGAACATTCCAAGGATGGTGCCCATGTTGTAGAGGAAGACCCTGACACAGCAGTACAGGAGCCTTCATCATTATGGTTTGATTCAGCTAGTAGTATTGCATCAGTTGACTCAGCAGGGCATCTCATGGGAGGAGTTCATCTCTCGTGAGTTTTTCACAGTACCATCACCGCCACATCCTGAAGTTGTTCACGAGGAGGGAGGACCATCACATCAGCATGACATCCCTGTCACTAGACATGTCAGCTCCTCACCTCTAGTCACCTATCAAAAAGGACCAAGGGCCTTATTTGCAGCAGCTTGGCGAGTACTTTCTCCACACTAGGTGGAAGGGGCCTCGTTTCCGACAGCAGCACAGGTATCAGAGAGGGGCAAGCAGCCCATGATTGAGGAGAGATTGTCAGGTGATCCAGTTATTGATCTTGACGTCGGTTCTCCTAGCACATAGCTCAAGGATATCATCCGAGAGCAAAGTACTGAAATTCAGTCGCTGCAAACGAAATTGTTGATGGAAAAATGGATAATCAACTATTTAGAGCAGCGAAACAAACAGTTGGAGGATGAACACAAGCTATATGAGCTGCAGAAAATTCGTGAAGACCGGGAATTGGCTCGTAGGAGACTCGGTGACTTGAGACCCATAGATCGAGAATATATGTTTATTTGGGACAATGCTCATTTGAAAAGGTTTTTGGCTAAGGCCAATCAAAATAACAAACTGCAGAGGAACATGAAAAATCATTATTGGGCACGGATGCACGTGTGCAAAGCAAAGATGAAAGTGCTTCAAAGGCGGTTGGCAAAGGCACTAAAACGGAGAAAAAGGCTCGATCCCCTCCGTATCTTGGCTGAGGCTTCCTTGAAGGAGAATAGCACTAAATAGCTCAGCCACAGCACAAATTTCAAAAAAAATTGAGCATTTTGGGTCATTTTTGGTATTTTCTGGCAATTTACAGGTTTTTGCTCATTAACGGGTCTCACCCCCGGTGAGACCCTTCGTTCCGGCAACTCCATTTGACAAAAACTCAGCATTTCCAGATTTTTCATGAAAATTTATATATGCACATGGATGGACTTGAGATTTTGTGAAGTTTTGGGCCTCCAGAAAGTCAAAAAACATGCAACATTTGACTTTCTACCACCTTTTTGAACTGCAGAAAGCTGTCTTGGGAGAATTGATATTTGGTAGGGCAAATGAACTCCAAATCCAAAAATTCCAGTTGGGTTAGAAAGTAGACTCACAGAACTTTCCAACAAGCCTACTCTTGCCCAATGTGGCCACCTGAAAGTGCCCCAAACATGGCTCCAAAGGGGCGCGACATGTCAGGCAGGGGGGCGCGACATGTCAGGCAGAATTGCCCAGAAATGCACTGTACAGCCCAGAAAACGCAGATTTGACTCAGTTTGACTTTTTGAGGTGAATGATGATTCTATTTGATGTAATTATGTTATTTTTTAGACACTTTTACCCTTATGTAACTCTTCTATAAGATTCATGCATGAAAAGGGTACAAATTAAATGAATGAATTGATTTCCAAGTTTATAGAGGCAAGTTGTTATGATTGCCTAGTTTGTAGTGCTAAGTTTAGAAGTGGTTGAAATAGCTCCTAGAAGGATGAGATCGACCCCTAGAGGCAAGGAAAGGTGTTAGATTGCCTATATTATGTATTTTCTTAGTCATTTTCATGGGTTGAAAGGTTGGACTCTTGAGGGAGAAGCTATCATTGTATTATTTCACTGTATCTCTACAATTTTTGGCTAAGGAAGACCAGGGTTTTGCAGTCCTCTTTGGGATTCTTGTGGACTCATGTGTTGATGGTGTGTTTCTCAATGTTCTTGTAAGCTTTGTTATGTGATTCATTTCCTTCTTTACTTCTACACATTAAACAAATGAAGTGTTAAAGTAAGAATTCATGCTTGCCATGCTCTGCTTTTAAGTTTGTTTAATTTCAATGTTTTCTGCTGTCTAAAGAGAATTCAAAGTCATTGTTTGCTCTCCTTAGCTCTCTTTCTTTCATTCCTGAACATTCACTTCAGTTAAAGGCATCAACGCTGTCTCCTACCTCGCCCCAAAGAACTCCCTGTAGAAACTGTGTCCAATCCTTGCACCCAAAATTGCCATCCCCTCAATTTGCCACCATAAACCCTATAAACCCCATATCAACCCTTTTGATTAGTTTACTTGCCTAAAATCAGTGTTACCTTATTGGTATTCTCATCTATTGAAGATTTTATTACGAGATAGACCGGAGAGAGCCTTCTCCTGCCCCGTAGGGCTAGCTACGAGGCTAAATGGTTTGATGTTGCCTTGAGGTTTACCTTTCCCAGCCTGAGGTGAAATTTCAAGCGCTAACATGGAAGCCCTCATTCGCTTCCAAGGAAAATGTCCATCTGAGCACTTGTCACTTCAGGCTCATTAAAAATCAAAGGCGACTAGAGTCATATTTTGCTTTTTTCTTGACTCTTAAAAATCGAAAAAGCAAGTTGCATCAAAGCGTCTAAAATTCATTAAATTCGGAATCATTTTTCCCCTTTATTTTCAATTGATCAAGTAATCTGCAATCGTGGAAGGAAGTCAATCGAAACCCCATTGTTCGCCGAGATTAACGAGTCAACCGTCTTTGACTCCAGAAATGAAACTATTCCAGACAAAGCGAAATCGTTTAACCAGATCAAAGTCCCCTGGTTTGCTTGGAACTTTTGTTCCAACATCCTTAGGGACTTCGGTTACTCCAACCATCTATGGTACCCTTTCCTTTACAGAAAAAGTTCCGGAGCCGCAAGAGGACATTAGAACTTATCCTAGTGTAATGGTAAACGCCTCTATTGCTGAACCGGCTACATCTACAGCTGATTCGGAAGGTGTCACCCCTCCAACAACTGTCGCTGCAGAGTCTATACCTTCTTCGGCACCAGAAATATTTTACGGACCTGACGATCTACCTCTCCCACCTGGTTTGATTGCTATAGAAGAGATTGTGGAGGATCCTTCATCCAATACTCCATTGCATTTTGGAGCTAGGATCACCCTATATCCTTCTTCATCAGAAGTTAGTCTCCCTTCATTGCAAGTTCCTGTAGAATCGCTAGGAAATATCTTGGATAGACTAGATATGTCTAAACAATCGTCGACATCTAGGACTGTGTCATCTGATGTAGCAGCAGCAGAACCTCCTACTGCCACTCTGACAATGTTCACCGGTATACCATCTGTCCCAACTAGCTCTCAACCGCTAGATGGAGTCCATGTAGGGAGTGTATCGACAGTATGGTCTGTTCCCGTTTGTTTGTCTGGAATAATATCTGGAATCTCTTATGTTGAGTCTCAACAAATTAATCCTTCGCAACAGTATCAATTTGGGCAGTCCTGTCCCCAAAGGCCAATCGTTCCTTTGAGCACTAGATTACCACCATATGGGGGGCAGTATACCCTTTCATTATTTCCTCTAGGAGAACAACCATATGGGAGTTCGCAACAGAATTCGGGTCATGTTGGAATTACATCTAGCGGTTGGGTACCAATACTGCCTCAACAACCAAGAGTTGTATACTCAACGCAACAAAGCCTACCTATGTCGAATATCCCCACTACACCGACCATTGTGACAGTGTCGCAAGTACAAGCGTTGCCTGTTGTATGCCAACCTCAAGTTTCTCAAGTTGCAACACAACAGCCTCCTGTCTCCACGACACTGCCACAATCACCGATTAGTGGCTCCCTAACCAGAGCGACCCAGGTTCAAACGGGTACTATTACCCCTCATCTTGGTCAAATAACTAGTATTGGACAATAGCAAATGGTTTCAAAACCATGGTTGGTGCATTATAAAAAATCGCAATTCCAACAAGTTTACCAAGGATCTGAGCAACAAAGCTTTGCAAATAATGGGCAACCGTATATTCAAAACGGTCAACAACAATCATTTCATAATGGTTATGCCCATCAACCTTACCAAAGTTATCAACATTAAATGCACTATGCTGGTATGCAAAGACCCACTACTCAGGCGATCCCATCTTATCCTGGGTATGCTTTGCCGAACCTGAATCAACTGTTTCCCTTTGTGGTGACTTTAGAGTTACCAGATCTAAATTGGCTAACAAACGATCCAATTGCTTATGCCCCTTAGTGGCCAGCAATTCCTCACAAACTTCCGTCAGATATTCCTAAATTTAATGGAAATCCGGGTGAAGACCCATCAAATCATGTGATGACCTTTCATCTGTGGTGTTCATCCAACACTCTCAATGATGATTCGATTAGGCTTCACCTTTTTCAGAGAACGTTAACTGGTCCGACAGAAAAATGGTACATTGAATTGCCAAGAGCTTCATTTGATAACTTCAACACCTTAGCCACAACCTTTTTAACCCATTTTCAATTACCCATAAGGTATGAAACAAGAACATAGCTTCTTACCAATTTTAAGTAGACAACAACCACTCATATATCTGATCATATCCATGAGTGGCGGCGTTGTCGTAGAATGGTAAAAACATATGTTCCTGATTAGCTGTTAGCTGAATGGTTTATTAAGTCATTGTTACCTTCTATAATAGAAGATGTGGCAAAGGGAGGGGTCGTCACTGAAGAGCAAGTCATTGCTCGTGCGCAATATCTAGACTTGATCTATACTCAGTCTGGTACGCTCTATTACAAAATCCCTGATGCTCCTAGACCAGAATTTTTTGTTCCTCCTACTCCTAAATCAAACAAAGACTCTCATGCCAGCGATGGTGTGATAGGTACGACTAGCATGAAAACCTTAAAGGTTACATCCAAGAAAGCTCGCATGGTTTCTAGTCAAAACACAAATGAAGAGCTTCTCGCTTCAGAGGTAAATGCCATGTCGACTAACAAAGGAAAAGAACCAAAGCAACCAGGGGGCAAGAAGAAAAAGAAAGGGAAGAAGAAGAAACAAGAGGAGTCGTCTCCTAAAAAGTCTTCTGAAAACCCTCCTGGGCAAAAGAAACCCCTGCGGGGTGTCTAATATGTGATGAGGATCATTGGACGAGAGATTATCCACATGAATTTGAAGTTAAGAAACTCTTTAAGAGTTCAAAAACCTCAGCGGTATTGATTGATCTGTTTCCAAACATAGGAACCAATCTGGTTGCTAGTGACAATGCTTCCCCATCCCAAGTACTTATGCTGTCCATTTTGAAACAACAAAATGATGCTTTGATATCGACAAGGAATAAAGATTACGGGAATCCACAGCTGCCGAACAACAAGGCTACTGATCAACCTAGTAGTTCGACAACAACTTTGACCAAAGTTGTGCCACCCATCATTCCTGAGCTAACGATAAAGCCGCCAAAGGGAGTAGTAGAAAAATCGACATTTAATCCTCGTGCCAGAGCAACACAAAATTATAATATAGTAGAGGATCTGGCCCAATCGCCATATGCTATGTCGACACTTGAGGTACTGCAAAATTGCCCCTCCCAAAAGCGGGCTCTATTAAAAGCAATTGGTGGGATGGACCTAGCGGATTCCAATCTTGTGGCCTTTAATCATAAAGGATATGACCCTCAATTACCAGCTCAACTTGCTTTCCCTATTCAAGTGAAAGCCCTCAACAAAATTGTTCATCGAACGATTATTGATGAGGGAGCATCTACATGTATTTTGTCGATGAGTTGCTGGAAAACTTTGGGCTCACCGCCCTTGTCGCAATCATCAATGACGTTGAAAGCATTTGATGGACGAACATACACTCCATACGAGATTTTAAGTAAATTGCGAGTCGAACTGGGGGGCAAGACAGTGGAAATTCATGTTGAATTTATCGACAGAAATCTCGATTACAACATCCTACTGGGAAGGCCTTGGATATATGCTATGGCTGCAGTTGTGTTGACATACTTTAGAAAGATTGCATTTCCTTTTCAAGAAGGAATTACAATTGTCGACTAACAAAAATTCCTCCCCAACAGTTAGCAAGTTACGGGAAGCATTCCGATGATCCATGGAAGCCCTCATTCGCTTCCAAGGAAAAGGTCCCTCTGAGCACTTGTCACTTCAGGCTCATTAAAAATCGAAGGCGACTAGAGTCATCTTTTTCTTTTTTCTTGACTCTTAAAAATTGAAAAAGCAAGTTGCATCAAAGCGTCTAAAATTCATTAAATTCGGAATCATTTTTCCCCTTTATTTTCAATTGATCAAGTAATATGCAATCGTGGAAGAAAGTCAATAGAAACCCCATTGTTCGCTGAGATTAACGAGTCAACCGTCTTTGACTCTGGAAATGAAACTATTCCAGACAAAGCGAACTCATTTAACCAGATCAAAGTCCCCTAGTTTGCTTGGAACTTCTGTTCCAACATCCTTAGGGACTTCGGTTACTCCAACCATCTCTCGTACCCCTGCCTTTACAGAAGAAGTTCCGCAGCCGCAAGAGGACATTAGAACTGATCCTAGTGTAACCGTAAACACCTCTATTCCTGAACCGGATACATCTACAGCTGATTCAGAAGGTGTCACCCCTCCAACAACTGTCGCTGCAGAGTCTATACCTTCTTCGGCACTAGAAATATTTTACGGACCTGATGATCTACCTCTCCCACCTGGTTTGATTACTATAGAAGACATTGTGGAGGATCCTTCATCCAATACTCCATTGCATTTTGGAGCTAGGATCACCCTATATCCTTCTTCATCAGAAGTTAGTCTCCCTTCATTGCAAGTTCCTGTAGAATCGCTAGGAAATCTCTTGGATAGACTAGATATGTCTAAACAACCGTCGACATCTAAGACTGTGTCATCTGATGCAGCAGCAACAGACTCTCCTGCTGCCACTTCGACAATGTTCGCCAGTATACCATCTGTCCCAACTAGCTCTCAACCGCTAGATGGAGTCCATGCAGGGACTGTTTCGACAGTATGGTCTGTTCCCGTTTGTTCGTCTGGAATAATATCTGGAATCTCTTATGTTGAGTCTCAACAAATTGATCCTTCACAACAATATCAATTTGGGCAGTCATGTCCCCAAATTCAAATCGTTCCTTTGAGCACTAGATTACCACCATATGGCAGGCAATATACCCTTTCATTGTTTCCTCCGGGAGAACAACCATATAGGAGTTCGCAACAGAATTTGGGTCATGCTAGAATGACATCCAGCGGTTGGGTACCAATACTGCCTCAACAACCAAGAGTTGTATACTCAATGCAACAAAGCCTACCTATGTCGAATATCCCCACTACACCGGCCATTGTGACAGTGTTGCAAGTACAAGCGTTTCCTGTTGTATGCCAACCTCAAGTTTCTCAAGTTGCAATACAACAGCCTCCTGTCTCCACGACACTGCCACAATCACCGATTAGTGGCTCCCTAATCGGAGCGACCCAGGTTCAAACGGGTACTATTACCCCTCATCTTGGTCAAATAACCAGTATTGGACAACAGCAAATGGTTTCACAACCATGGCTGGTGCATTATCAAAAATCACAATTCCAACAAGTTTACCAAGGATCTGAGCAGAAAATCTTTGCAAATAATGGGCAACCGTATATTCAAAACGGTCAACAACAATCATTTCATAATGGTTATGCCCATCAACCTTACCAAAGTTATCAACATCAAATGCACTATGCTGGTATGCAAAGACCCACTGCTCAGGCGATCCCATCTTATCTTGGGTATGCTTCGCTGAACCTGAATCAACTGTTTCCCTTTTTGGTGACTTTAGAGTTACCAGATCTAAATTGGCTAACAAACGATCCAATTGCTTATGCCCCTTACTGGCTAGCGATTCCTCATAAACTTCCATCAGATATTCCTAAATTTAATGGAAATTCGGGTGAAGACCCATCAAATCATGTGATGACCTTTTATTTGTGGTGTTCATCCAACACTCTCAACGATGATTTAATTAGGCTTCACCTTTTTTAGAGAACGTTAACTAGTCCGGCAGAAAAATGGTACATTGAATTGCCAAGAGCTTCATTTGATAACTTCAACACCTTAGCCACAACCTTTTTAACCCATTTTAAATTACCCATAAGGTATGAAATAGGAACAGAGCTTCTTACCAATTTTAAGTAGACAACAACCACTCATATATCTGATCATATCCATGAGTGGCGGCGTTGTCGTAGAATGGTAAAAACATATGTTCCTGATCAACTATTAGCTGAATGGTTTATTAAGTCATTGTTACCTTCTATAATAGAAGATGTGGCAAAGGGAGGGGTTGTCACTGAAGAGCAAGTCATTGCTTGTGCGCAATATCTAGACTTGATCTATACTCAGTCTGGTATGCTCTATTACAAAATCCTTGATGCTCCTAGACCGGAATTTTTTGTTCCTCCTCCTCCTAAATCAAACAAAGACTCTCATGCCAGCGATGGTGTGATAGGTACGACTAGCATGAAAACCGTAAAGGCTACATCCAAGAAAGCTCGCACGGTTTCTAGTCAAAACACAAATGAAGAGCTTCTCGCCTCGGAGGTAAATGCCGTGTCGACTGACAAAGGCAAAGAACCAAAGCAACCAGGGGGAAAAAATAAAAAGAAAGGGAAGAAGAAGAAATAAGAGGAGTCATCTCCTGAAAATTCTTCTGCAAACCCTCCTGGGCAAAAGAAACCCCCTGTGGGGTGTACGATATGTGATGAGGATCATTGGACGAGAGATTGTCCACATAAAGTTGAAGTTAAAAAACTCTTTAAGAGTTCAAAAACCTTAGCGGTATTGACTGATCCATTTCCAAACCCAGGAACCAATCTGGTTGCTCGTGACAATGCTTCCCCATCCCAAGTACTTATGCTGTCCATTTTGAAACAGCAAAATGATGCTTTGATATCGACAAGGAATAAAGATTACGGGAATCCATAGCTGCCGAACAACAAGGCTACTGATCAACCTAGTAGTTCGACAACAACTTCGACCGAAGTTGTGCCACCATCATTCCTGAGCTAAAGATAAAGCAGCCAAAGGGAGTAGTACACAAATTGACATTTAATCCTCGTGCCAGAGCAACACAGAATTATAATATAGTAGAGGATCTGGCCCAATCGCCGTCCGCTATGTCGACACTTGAGGTACTGCAAAATTGCCCCTCCCAAAAGCAGGCTCTATTAAAAGCAATTGGTGGGATGGACCTAGCGGATTCCAATCTTGTGGCCTTTAATCATAAAGGATATGACCCTCAATTACCAGATCAACTTGCTTTCCTTATTCAAGTGAAAGCCCTCAACAAAATTGTTCATCGAATGATTATTGATGAGGGAGCATCTACATGTATTTTGTCGATGAGTTGATGGAAAACTTTGGGCTCACCACCCTTGTCGCGATCGTCAATGATGTTGAAAGCATTTGATGGACGAACATACACTCCATATAGGATTTTAAGTAACTTGCAAGTCGAACTGGGGGGCAAGACAGTGGAAATTCATGTTGAAGTTATCGACGTAAATCTCGATTACAACATCCTACTGGGAAGTCCTTGGCAAGGAGGAGTTACAATCATCGACCAACAAACATTCCTCCCCAACAGTTCGCAAGTTACGGGAAGCATTCCGATGATCCATGGAAGCCCTCATTCGCTTCAAAATATTGGAGTAGGCCTACTAAAAGACCCTACCTTAATGGGGACTTTTTCCCTACCACCTCCTAACAATCTAGCGGAAGTGGCCACGGTAGGAACCTGCAATATGGTGTCTTCCATTCAGAAAATATCCAATCATGACGTTAGCATGGATCATCGTGAGGTTTTGCCTCCAAGCCCAATAGAAATATTGTAGCAATCAATGTTTTCAGCATGGGAGACGAACCCAAATCAACACTCATCAAGCGTTTGGATAGATAGGTCTAAGGAATATGGCACCCCTTCAGATCCTTGGTCGCAAGTACATTCTACAGACGAAGGAATTGTTCAGTCAATGATGATTGACGGGGCACCATGGGAAGATTACCACCATGGTTCCCATCTTCTGGAAGATAGTTCTAGTGACCTTGATCATCCCTCAGTTTTTGATTTTCTATCAAATACTGTAAATACGGTGGATTCCGAGTGAAACCTATCCAATATTGAAGAGACTATCACCATCAATATTTTGACCAAAACAGATGTTGTAGAGAATATTCATGTCGGCAAATCTTGTTCTCCTTCAGAGCTGGAAATATATTACGCTCTCTTTCACGAGTTCAGAGATGTCTTTGCATGGTCATATGAAGAAATGCCAGGCATCAAATCGAGTATCATTGAACACGAAATTAAGATGTATCCATATGTCAAACCAGTATGACAAAGGCTCTGGCAGGTGCACCCCAAGAAAGTCGTTGCCATCAAGGCGAAAGTTGAAAAAATTCTCCATGCTGGTTTTATTTACCCGGTTCCTCTAACCGATTAGGTATCCAATATTGTTCCTGTAATGAAAAATCAAGGGACGATTAGAGTGTTCATCGATTATAGGGATGTAAATCAAGGTTGTCCAAAGGGAAACTACCATACACCCTTCATTGAACAGATAATTGATGAATGCGCTGGATGTGAAATCTTTTCATTTATGGATGGATTTTCCTGGTATAATAAAATAAATATCCACCTATAGGACCAGTCAAAGATTGCATTTATTTGTCCACGGGGCACATTCGCATACCGCAAGCTACCCTTTGGTTTAAAGAACATAGGGGCAACATTTCAGAGGGCAATGAATTATGCTTTCCATGACATCAAGAACATCGTTCAACCATATCTCGACGATCCTCCGTCTCATTTGCAAAAGCGGACTGATCATCTGCAACATTTGAGAGCGATATTTCTACGTTGCCGACACTACAAGATACGAATCAATCCACACAAATGTGTGTTTTGTGTCAGTTCTGGTCGTTTACTTAGCTTTTTGGTCTCGAAGGATGGGATTCATCTCAACCCATGTAAGGTTCAGGCAATCATTAATTTTCCTCCACCTTCAAATTTGCTTCAGATTCAGAAACTCCAAGGGAAAGCAAACTTTCTGAGGAGGTTCATTCCAAATTATGCCAAACTTGCTAAAGGTTATACTCGTCTATTGAAAAAAGAAGTACCCTTCATCTGGTATCAGGTCACGCAAGCTTTCTTTGATGCTTTAAAGGAATCCCTAATAAAAGCATCATTAATGTATGCTCTTGATTATCAAAATGACTATAACCTGTATCTGGCTGCAGCAGATACGACCATAGCAATGGTTTTAGTTCAAGAAGACAATGGAAGTGAACATCCTATCTATTATTTAAGATGAAACTTAAATGATACGGAAAGCAAGTACTCCTATGTTGAAAAGATAGCTCTCGCAGCTATTCAAGTGATACAGAGATTTCGACACTATATCCTCTTTCGAAAACTACCATTTTGTTAGATTGCAATCCCATGACTTATATCTTGTCGCGACAGTTACTAGGGGGAAAGTATTCCAAATGGATAGCAATTTTGTAGGATTTTGATCTGGAGTTCGTAAAATCCAAATCAAAGAAAGCTCTGGTTTTCACGGAGTTACTATGCGATCTCCCATCGTCGTCCAATGATTCAACATCCAATACAACAATCGTGGATGAATCTTTGTTTATGATATCTTCAAGCGATATGTGGTATGGAGATATAATCATCTATCTCCAGACCCAAACATATAGGTTTAATACCTCCCGATTAGAGTAGCGACGTACTCGATACCAAGAAAAAGACTACATGATCATCAGTGATACACTTTACCGTCGTGGTAGCGATACAGTTCTGCGGAGGTGCCTCACCTAGGAGGAGGCTGAAAAAGTCTTGAATGATTATCATTAAGGTGCGTATGGGGGGCATCAATCTGGTTACGCTACGGCTCAAAAGATTTTGCGAGCAGGATGCTTATGGTCAACAATGTTCAAGGATTGCATAACCGCAGTCAGAAGTTGCCATGCTTGTCAAATCTTCGATTGCAAAACCAAAATACCACCCGCGCCACTGCAACCAGTAGCTGCTGTTGGGCCATTCGCCAAATGGGCATAGATTTCATGACTTGTAACCCCACCTCGGCCGGAGGGCATGGGTATATCATAGTCGCAGTTGACTATTTTACGAAATGGGCCGAAGCGATGCCTACATTAAACAACAGTGGCGAAACGGCTGCTCTTTTATTTTTCAATCATGTAGTCTCCAGATTCAGTGTTCCACAAGCTATAGTTACAGATCATGGATCACATTTTCGCAATCACATGATGGTTGAGCTGGCTGCCAAATTAGGACTGTCCCACGACAACTATACTCCATATTATCCACAAGCTAATGGGAAAGTTGAGGCAATCAACAAAGTCCTGAAGCACATGATGCAAAGGATGATTGGAGTCCATAAATGGAGTTGGAACCTAATCCTATACTCAACCCTGTGGGCATACCGGACATCGATGAGAAGTGCGACCGGATTTACACCCTTTCAGCTGGTGTATGGCCTGGAAGCAATCTTACTAGTTTAGTGCGAAATCTCATCCCTCAAGCTCGCAGTCAACCTTCTCCCCAGAACTATAGAAGAAGAGGTTCGTTTCTTGGAACTAATCCAATTGGATGAAACTCGTTGTGATGCCGCCTTGGCTAATGAAGCCCATAAGAAATGAATCAAGGCGTAGTTCGACAAGAATGTCAAACCCTGTGTCTTCTTAGAAGGTGACCTGGTCTTACTTTACGACCAGGAGTCCGATAAGTTAGGAGCAGGTAAGTTCAAGTCTCTATGGATGGGCCCCTATATTGATAAGTGAGTATTAGCAAAAGGAGCCTACGAGTTAGTGGATTATGATGGGATTCCACTGGCGCAGCCCCACAATGTGTTGTACCTTAAGCGTTACTATGCTTAACTCAGTATAGTAACACCCATGCTTTTGTTACATTTTTGTTTTCGCTAAGAGAAATCGTTTTGGTTAGGTAATCCACTTTTGCATTTTTTTACAGATGTCGAACCCATTGGAATCATTTGTTGGATATGCCGACGGAGCGAGCCGTAGTTTGCGAAACCTATCTTCTACGGCCTGGGCCATCTTTGATCCAAGCGGCAAGTTAGTAAGTTTTAGAGGGGTATGTGTTGGCCGATCAATGAACAACATCGCTGAATACAACGCGTTGATAGAACTCCTCTCTGATGCCATTGCACATGGCATACGCTGACTTGTTGTCAGGCTAGACTCACAACTTGTCATTCTACAGCTCAACGATATCTATTCTGTGTGGAATCTAGCTATCTATCGCATGTTCTTAAGGGTCAAGATTTTGGAAAGACAGTTCGATTCAATCCAATATCAACATATTTCCAGAAACTTAAACACATTAACAGATTCATTGGCAAATTATGTATTAGATAGACATTTGCGACATTTATAAAAGAAAAGCACTTCATTAATATTTGCATCAGGATCATGTAACTTAACCAAAATGAAGCTCTGAAAATCAAATATATATATTATATTATTATATATCACTTTTATGGTTTACGCATAGTGTTCTATGTCCAAGACAAAATCGGTCAAATGACCCAGAAACTCAAAACACTAGGGGGCACCCTAGTCTAATGATGCTAGTGATAACAAGTCACCACCTGTGCAATCATGTGTAAAATCCTAGTCCATCGACATGGCACGCCGATAGTATGTCGCTATAATCTCAGAGGCAGCTCGTCAGTCCTCACATCCGGGATACCGAGAGTGAGGCCTTTAATTTGATCCTGCAATGCTGCAAAAGTCTCGGCCACATCCAGGTCGCGAAGGACAACCCTCCCTACAGCTTCTCCTGCTGGAACGACAGCTGGTGCTCTCAGGTACATTGCTGGTCGCACCGGTCCAATATCTACATGAGCACATGAGTTTTGATTAGTCTTGATAAAAGAAAGCATGGGAACATTATAAAAGCAATAAACAGGGATATGGTCAGAAATTTTACCTATAGCACTCCACTGCTCACCAGCCAGCAGCACCAAATCTGGTTCACCCCGGAAATCCAAACTAGCATATGGACACGCGGCATAAACCATTTCCTAACGGTTGAACCACTCAAAGAAAGCATTAGAGAAAGAAACTTGTGGTTGACCAGCATGTCGGGCCATAAGGTCGACCCATCTCTGCATCCGTGGCTTAGTCGGTGGTGGCAAACCAAGTGAAATGTACTGTGGCTGCATCAGTGGGATCTTCACCAAGGCGAAAGTGGTCAAAATGGAACCATAGCCAAAGTTCTTAGATCGCCCATTTTTCACCTTGGTAAGCTGTTCTTTTATCACTGGAAGTACCGCATCACACCAGCTGAACACCTTCGGTTCAAGGCATTCTAAGGCATACTACATATAGGGCCTGTTGGCCAAGTGAAGAGCTGCACTACCAGCCAGTCTAGCAAAGATGAACAAAATGGTCCTCAAAGACCGGTCAGTGACATCTCGGATGTTAATCTTGCCGTCCCTACTCGGCTGAGATCCTTCTCTATAGTATCAGTGAATATAATCCCTCATGGATTCGCCCCCACGAGCGGAACCTGATAGTGAGATAGGGTCACCACGCCTCGATAAACCGGTCAAAAAATAGATGTCCAAGAAAGTCAAGGGGATGGATTTGCCTCTAATCTGGAACACCTAGTTGGTAGGATCCCATGCATCGAGGAAATATTGCAACAAGTTGATTTGTTGTCTCATGCTGGAAATGCGGAAGAACTTGAGCAAACCACAGTTCTGCAATGCAGTTACCGTACCCAGATCATGTAGAGCAACCATGTCCTCTTCTTCATGCTCGTATTCTCACCATGTAACAACCATTTTTCTCCGATGAATCTTTGAAAGCAAACAAGAGAAGAGTCAGGACCCTGATTTGGCAAAAAACAGGCAAAATTTCTATGAAAAACAATGCATAAAGTTCCCTCCTTGCGCCCATCGCACCCTAGCTGTGTACTAGGAGTGATGCATACTAACTGGCTAGTAGCCAGCCCAGTATGCATCACACTTTTCGATGTACACAGGGTGCGATGGGGGCAGAATGAGTTGTTCAAACCCCAGAGGCTCAGGAAAGCAGGGAAACATGCTTAGAATTCAAAAAGAAAAGAATGCAACTGAAGAGCAATGGTTTAGCTCCTACCTGGTCCAGACAGCGCCAAGAATCATCCATAGAATCTCCCAGAATCAGCTAGTGAAAATCGAGGGGGGAAACACCTCCAAATCTCCAACAGTCTCAAGCTCAAATGAAATGGTAAAATGAGGGGCAAAAAACTACTTTTAAGTTACTTTTCACGTAATTAAAGTAGGGTATTAGTGTTTTAACTCATTTTTCAAGCATGTACTCTCATTTCTAATAAGTTTGATGGAGCAATTGAACAGGTAGTACGACCATCAAAAGAACATAGTGTTAACAATGGGTCGAATATCAATAACCATTATCACGAGTAGTTTTTATGCGAAGTTTAAGCTCTTTAAAAATTAAACCTAAGGAATGAGCAAATGTTCTCCCAGAGTTTAAGCTCATTAAAAAATGAACCAACCTTCGTTAAATAACCATTGCGAATGCGTTATCATCAGCTTCTGAGCCCTGGTTGTGTTCTTACCATCACCTCCATTTTTTTTTAGCCGATCAGACGCCTCCATTTGATTGTTTACCCTTTTGAGGAACAACTGCGAAGAGTGATTCTGTTAGCCATCCTTGTGACACTATCATGATTGGAAAATTCCAAACCTTACCTGGAATTAGCAGCCATCCGAAAATATCACTCGTTCGTCAAAGACGAGTCTCGTTTAAGCTCTTTTCATCTGACTCGTAAATGTGAAAAGATTGCCGAGCCGTTGGCCTCTCTAGCTCATTAAAGCTACTGGGAGTGCTATCCCTCCTCTAGATTTTAATCTTTTTGGACCTGAGGGATTATTAAACAAAAATATTGAGCGCTTGTCTTGTTCAGCTCGTTAAAACTATCGAAAATTCATCCCTTTCGTATTATTTTATACTTTTTCGGACTTAAGGGATTATATGATGAAAAAGGATTATTGGAGTTTCCTTTTCGTCCCTTTTCAGACTCTCTAAAATTGAAAAAGCACCGAGTTAGATTTTTCGTTAAACTCATTAAAACCAATAGCGACAAACTTGTCCATGCAGACAAGAACGAGTTTCACTGTCGGTAAGCTCATTAAAACATAGTGACGGGTTTGGCTGAAGGGAAAATTATAGAACAAGCATATGTTATCCTCCTCAAACTTGATAAAAATAAAGAGGTACTGATCAGCAATGACTGGGGAAAATTGGGAAGAAAACTTGAAGAAAATTTATTGGTAGCGAATCGCTCTTGAACATGACACTTTCACTCCATCACCATGATTGAGTCGGGTTGGGTTATTCCGTTCACTGGTCATATTACCATTGGTCCACCGTACCATCCATCTTTGGGGTTAACGCTACCAATCCATTTCAGTGTCGCCAATATGTTCAAGAGAAGTTGATGAGAGAATTCACCAACCCATCTTGTGTCTCATCTGCTGCAATACATTCACGCTCCATTCTTTCATGACCGCCACCCTGAACCTTGTATCATCAGATTGTTTTCACCTCCACAAAATCATTTTCTCCGTTCCGTATCGTAGATGTGGGATTCATTAAGGCCATCCTACGAAGGGTCACTTCTTTTCGACGACAGCTCATTATCTAAGAAGTCAACCTAGGAACAACCCTTTCAGTACTTTGAAGCTTGCATGCCTCAACGACAAGTTTCTCACTTCCGGTGACAGGTTTACATCAATGGCCTTCGACCGAAAGATTTTGCGTGGTGTTCAATGCCAAGTCCCTTTTTCACACCACGCGAATTTTACTGTAGTACCTTGAGGGTCATCATCATTATTGGTGACTCCTCTCGTGCCTGTTAACAGCTCACATCATTGGATGGTAATCAGGCGATGTCTTTCCATGTTCGACTCCAGAACATTTTTCACGTGGATCAACTTGTACTTCGAGTGAAGATTGGACGAGTTTGAAGACCCCAGATCTAGTCTCATCCATCCGGGCTGCGATATATTTAGGAAAATAAAGACATCAAATGTACATCATTGCTGCACAGATGATCATCCAAATCAAAGGATGATGGCTCTACCAGAATCATCAGTCTGCCACACAGATGGTTGTCTTTCCTATGTACATGAAAATGAATTTATAAAGCTGAGCATGGGAATGCCCGCCTCAGATAGATCGTGAAAATGTTATGAAGATAATGTATTGTATTGTATCTTATTATAGGTCGCCTTCCAGTTTGAAAGAACCTCGGATCCTCATGATAAAGCATTTCACTCGACATCAAAGATCTACGACCTCATGCTTTAGGGGGCAACTGTTATAGACATATTTGGGCACTGCAACCCCAATCACATATGTCCAAACCAAGGGCTTCTGAGTCCCTAAAAGTGTTGTTTCATGCCCTAAAGGAACAAGGTCAGCTGATTACATCATCTCCTAGAAGTTCTCCATAGAAAACTGCTCAGAATTGGTAAAAACTAGACCATACGGACTGCTCAATGCAGAGGGTGCGATGCATCTCACCTGCTCAGTGTAAAAAGTGTGATGCATACTGGAAAGCCCTTCTATAGGGTGCGATGGGCGAGAGTAGACAAATGGAAGAGACAATTTGCAAGGTGGATGATCATGAAATCTTCCAGAAACTTCTCCTTTGACACTTGCCTCTCTGAATTCGCCCAGGGATGAGTAAGAGATCATCAGTCTCCAAGTGGAATCAAGGAATATCAGAGAGAAGGCACTAATCAAAATCCCAGAAGCTGACTCACCCCCCTGCAATCATCTATATATGGATCCCTCATCCTAGAGATCTAAAGGCTGGAATCTTGTATCTTGTAAGGAAGTGCTGTTGGTTTCCTGGTGCAATATCATAGTGTTGGGTGATCTAAGCTTTTCATGAGGTGAAGGGGGGCTTTCATGTTGGGAGGATGACACTGGGTCAGATCAATGGGTTGTAACCCTTTCTTCTAATCTCTATATCATTAAAGCTATTCAAGTTTTCCTCCACATTCTTGTATGTTTGCTAATATATGCATGTATGTGGTCAATATATATCTGGTCCTATATTGTTTATGACTATAGATCTCTGCACTTTGAAGGTATTATGCTTCTTTGACTTTACAGGTACTCTTTGAAGCAGAGTGGTCAAGGCAAGAGCAACAAACATCTCTCAAAGGGGAGAAGGAACAAGCGGAGAACCAAGCGAAAGATCGAGGTTGGTATTCTTTGCTCCTCTCCTATCTACTTCTCGTAAAGGAAAACGAAAGTAACTTTAATCTGTTTGTTTCTAAGATAGCTACCCGACTTAGTGGGACTAGTAGCTACTAGAATCACCCCCCTACAATCATCTATATATGGATCCCTCATCCCAGAGATCCAAAGGCTGGAATCTCATGGGTATATCATAGTCACAGTTGACTATTTTACGAAATGGGCCGAGGCGATGCCTACATTAAACAACAGTGGCGAAACGGCTGCTCTTTTCTTTTTCATGTAGTCTCCAGATTCGGTGTTCCACAAGCTATAGTTACAGATCATGGATCACATTTTCGCAATCACATGATGGTTGAGTTGGCTGCCAAATTAGGACTGTCCCATGACATCTCTACTTTGTATTATCCACAAGCTAACGGGCAAGTTGAGGCAATCAACAAAGTCCTGAAGTGCATGCTGCAAAGGATGATTGGAGTCCATAAACAGAGTTGGCACCTAATCCTATACTCAATTCTATGGGCATACCGGACATCGGTAAGAAGTGCAACCGGATTTACACCCTTTTAGCTAGTGTATGGCCTGGAAGCAATCTTACCAGTTCAGTGTGAAATCTCGTCCCTCAAGCTCGCAGTCGATCTTCTCCCTAGAACTTCAGAAGAAGAGGCTCATTTCTTGGAACTAATCCAATTGGATGAAACCCGTTATGATGCCGCCTTGGCTAACGAAGCCCATAAGAAATGAGTCAAGGCATAGTTTGACAAGAATGTCAAACCCCATGTCTTCTCAGAAGGTGACCTGGTCTTAGTTTACGACTAGGAGTCCAATAAGTTAGGAGCAGGTAAGTTCAAGTCTTTATGGATGGGCCCCTATATTGTTAAGTGAGTATTAGCAAAAGGAGCCTACGCGTTAGTGGATTATGATGGGATTCCACTGGCGCAACCCCGCAACGGGTTGTACCTTAAGATTTATTATGCTTAACTTAGTATAGTAATCCCCATGCTTTTGTTACATTTTTGTTTTCACTAGGAGCAATCGTTTTGGTTAGGTAATCCACTTTTGCATTTGCTACAGATGTCGAACCCATTGGAATCATTTGTTGGATATGCCGACGGAGCGAGCCTTAGTTCGCGGAACCTATCTTCTGCGGCCTAGGCCATCTTTGATCCAAGCGGCAAGTTAGTAAGTTTTAGAGGGGTATGTATTGGCCGATCAACGAACAACATCGCTGAATACAATGCATTGATAGAACTCCTCTCTGATGCCATCACACATGGCATACACCGACTTGTTGTCAGGCTAGACTCACTGCTCGTCATTCTACAGCTCACCGGTATCTATTCTGTGCGGAATCCAGCTATCTATCGCATGTTCTTAAGGGTCAAGATTTTGGAAAGACAGTTTGATTCAATCCAATATCAACATATTTCCAGAAACTTAAACACATTAACAGATTCATTAGAAAATTATGTGTTAGATAGACATTTGCGACATTTATAAAAGAAAAGAATTTCATCAATATTTGCATCAGGATCATGTAACTTAACAAAAATGAAGCTCCGAAAATAAAAAATATATATATAATTGCTATGGTTTACACATAGTGTTTTGTGTCCAACACAAAATCGGTCAAATGAACCAGAAAATCAAAATGCTAGGGGGTACCTTAGTCTAATGATGCTGGTGATAACAAGTCACCGCCTGTGCAATCATGTGTAAAAGCCTAGTCCATCAACGTGGCATGCCAGTAGTACGTCGTTGTAATCTCCGAGGCAACTCGTTAGTCCTCACATCCGGGATACCGAGAGTGAGGCCTTCGATCTGATCCTGTAATGCTGCAAGAGTCTCGGCCACATCCAAGTCGCGAAGGACAGCCCTCCCTACAGCCTCTCTTGCTGGAACAATAGCTGGTGCTCTCAGGCGCACTGCTAGTCTCACTGGTCCGATATCTGCATGAGCACATGAGTTTTGATTAGTCTTGATAAAAGAAAGCATGGGAACATTATAAAAGTATTAAACAGGGATATGGTCAAAAATTTTACCTATAGCACTCCATTGCTCACCAGCCGACAACACCAAATATGGGTCACCCCGGAAATCTATACCAGCATATGGACACTTGGCATAAACCATATCCTGATAGTTGAACCACTCAAAGAAAGCATCAGAGAAAGAAACATGTGGCTGACCAGCATGTCGGGCCATAAGGTCAACCTATCTCTGCATCCGTGGCTCAGTCGGTGGCGGAAAACCAAGTGAAATGTATTGTGCCTGCATCAGTGGGATCTTCTCTAAGGTGAAAGCGGTCAAAATGGAACAATAGCCAAAGTTCTTAGATCGCCCATTTTTCACCTTGGTAAGTTGTTCTTTTATCATCGGAAGTACCACATCACACCAGTTGAACACCTTCGGTTCAAGGCATTCTAAGGCATACTACATATATGACCTATTGGCCAAGTGAAGAGCCGCACTACGAGCCAGTCTAGCAAAGGTGAACAAAATGGTCCTCAAAGACTGGTCAGTGACATATCGGATGTTGATCTTGCCGTCCCTACTCGGCTGAGATCCTTCTCTACAGTATCGGCGAATATAATCCATCATGGATTCGCATATCGGATGTTGATCTTGCCGTCCCTACTCGGCTGAGATCCTTCTCTACAGTATCGGCGAATATAATCCATCATGGATTCGCCCCCACGGGCGTTACCTGATAGTGAGAGAGGGGCAACACGCCTCGATAAACCGGTCAAAAAATAGATGTCCACGATAGTAAAGGGGATGGATTTGCCTCTAATATGGAACACCTGGTTGGTAGGATCCCATGCATCGAGGAAATATTACAACAAGTTGATTTGTTGCCTCATGCTGTAAATGCGGAAGAACTTGAGCAAACCACAGTTCTGCAATGCAGTTACCGTACCCGGATCATGTAGTGCAACCATGTCCTCTTCTTCATGCTCACATTTTCGCCATGTAACAATGATTTGTCTCCGATGAATCTCTGAAAGCAAACAAGAGAAGAGTCAAGATCCTGATTTGGTAAAAAACAGGAAAATTTCTATGAAAAAACAATGCATAAAGTTCCCTCCTTGCGCCCATCGCACCCTAGTTGTGTACTAAGAGCGATGCATACTGACTGGCCAATGGCCAGCCTAGTATGCATCGCACCTTTCGATGTACATAGGGTGCGATGGGAGCAGAACGATTTGTTCAAATCCCAGAGGCTTAGGAAAGCAGGGAAACATGCTCAGAATTCAAAAAGAAAGGAATGCAATTGAAGAGCACATGTTTAGCTCCTACCTGGTCCAAACAAAACCAAGAATTGTCTATAGAATCTCACGGAATCAGCTAGTGAAAATCGAGGGGGGAAACACCTCCAAAGCTCCAACAGTCTCAAGCTGAAATGAAATGGTAAAATGAGGGGTAAAAAACTACTTTTAAGTTACTTTTCACGTAATTCAAGTAGGGTATTAGTGTTTTAACTCATTTTTCAAGCATGTATTCTCATTTCTAATTAGTTTGATGGAGCAATTGAACAGGTAGTACGATCGTCAAAAGAACGTAGTGTTAACGATGGGTCGAATATCAATGACCATTATCACGAGCAGTTTTTATGCAAAGTTTAATCTCTTTAAAAATTAAACCTAAGCAATGAGAAAATGTTCCCCCAGAGTTGAAGCTCATTAAAAAATGAACCAACCTCCGGTAAATAACAATTGCGAATGCGTTATCATCAGCTTCTGAGCCGTGGTCGTGTTCTTACCATCACCTCCACTCTGTTTTAGCCGATCATATGCCTCCATTTGATTGTTTACCCTTTTGAGGAACAACTGTGAAGAATGATTTTGTTAGCCATCCTTGTGACACGGCCGTGATTGGAAAATTCCAAACCTTACCTGGAATTAGCAGCCACCCGAAAATATCACTCTTTCCTCAAAGATGAGTCTCTTTTAAGCTCTTTTCATATGACTCGTAAAATGTGAAAATATTACCGAGCCGTTGGCCTCTCCAGCTCGTTAAAGCTACCGGGAGTGCTATCCCTCCTCTAGATTTTAATCTTTTTGGACCTAAGGGATGATTACACAAAAAGATCGAGTGCTTGTCTTGTTCGGCTCGTTAAAACTATCGAAAATTCATCCCTTTTGTATTATTTTATACTTTTTCGGACTTAAGGGATTATATGACGAAAAAGGATTATTGG